>JAUUDZ010229661.1:0-17370 GCA_032361705.1 Panulirus versicolor | reverse complement strand
TGTGAACGCCTTCACATATCAATTTGGTGAATAAATCATAATATACTGTAAATCTAGGACCAAATGATATCATCCAGTGGAGTCATATGCATAAATGAGATATTCAGTGAAGTCTTGTTTACAAACGATAACCAGAGTACCGACTTTGTATGTCCTCATTAACGTCTTTATATTACATCTATCCTTAACCAAACGAGCTAATTACGTTATTCAATCCTAAAGGTCGTGAAGCAATTTAGTGATCAAGGGAAGCGACAGCTCCGTATGTCTTACTGGTTCCGTACAGAAATGTGGTGACAGCCAGCAATGTAGCCCCAGCATATTGAAATCATGTGGCATATAAATCAAAAAGCATGGAATGTGCGACCACATAGATACTTTCTTTGTAGAATAAGAAACCATTGCCATGAATGACATGCACTACATTGTGACACTGTGTTTAGCGAACATGTTCACAAAGTATTGAAGAGACACATCAGTAAAACAAATATTATTAACAATGATATATTCATTTGGTTGTAAATAATAATAAATGCAACCAACAGTGATCATAGGTAACTCATTTGTTGTGGTGACTACATCTGATAATATGTAACACTATGACTACATCTTATAATGTCTAACACTATGTTATGCAAACATGTATTAAGAATAATGTGTAAAGCAAATATTATAGATACCAATAATAAATTTGTCGTGTAAGCACTACTCATGGCAACATAATATTAAAACATAAAGTATTCAAGAGAAACATTAAAACGGATCATACGAATAACAATAATGTCATGTTTATTATAAATAACACCAAGGCCTCATGATATTTGACATAAAGATAACAAATAATAGATGGTGTACACAGCCTACCATGCACTGCACCACTTGTTCAGTCACATGTACCCTACCAAACCAACACTATGAATTACATTATCTTAATCATTACCTTTCTTTGAACATCCAGGTAATTATATTATAGACGGTCCAAAGGACTAATATTTACCGCATCCCCAATTTGCCTCAATCAATATATTCAGCCTGTCTGGAACTGAATCAACACAATAGCTTGCCACACGTTTTAAGTTTTCCCATTCGGCCGTGGCATGATTTACTATAGTTGCCTGATTTCGTTTACCTTGTGTATCCTATGTTCCCTCCATCATTGCCCACATGTTCTCAATTACGTTGACCTCACACCTCTTGGTTGTTATTACTATAACCTGAATATATGGGTGTTCATCAAACCAAGCGGCTGGGGTGGATGGGGCTTTTATCATGAACAAATCGAATTGGGTTAGGAACAGGAATGCCTGTGGCAAGAATGGAGGGGATAATCGTTTCAGTCATCTGTATATATTTCTGAATTAAGGAAACCGTCTATACGTGTTAAGTCTCCTAGTGCCTCAGACTACATCCAACCATGGAAGCTCAGACTACAGCGTCCACTTCTCAATTCCTGTATGTTCTGTTCCGCATACCTGGAGTTGAAATGACTTGAATTGAATGGAAAAAATGGCACTCATTTTAAAACTCCTGAACTCATCAATGGACGTTACAACCCTGGTGCAAAAACATTTTGCACTGTGCAAGAATCTTATTGATCACACCATTATTAATCATCCAACAAACTTGTTCTTACAAATTACTAATTTCACTGTTTTTGTATGGATAATTTTTCCACAACCTAATACATAATGTTCTGGTATATATCCATCCCTCAACTGACAAAATGACAGGGTCGACGACCAGGCCCTCCACTTAACTGCCAGTGATAATCTCACCCCAGTATTATTAGTCTTATCAACACAATTTCCAAACATGTAAGGTTTGCCCCACAAGTTACATTGGTCTTATTTAACACATAAATAACGTTATAAAGTCTCTCTATGCTCAGCAATTACACCTATACTTACATTTTCCCATTCTTTTCTTATTTTCATTTCGTTCTGTATCATTCCTATATTCTTATAACTAACAATATCTACATCTTTTCTGTAGCTTTTCTGGCCAACCCATCAGCCACTTCAATAAATGAATCTCTACATGTGTACCTGGAGTTCAGAGGTCGCCAATAAACGCGAGCTTTTGCAGCAGTTGTTATGAATGATTTTTCGCTTGTCCAGTTCACCAAGTTCCAAAATTTGCTTGCGTTAGTTTTTCCTTCTTTGCTGAGATACATCTTATAACGCACTCATTAAGATGACGTCTCGTTGTTTCGGGATTACACGGTGAACCAGCTTCAGAGATCTGTCAACAGTTGATGTGAGTGGCCTCTCCATCACAGCTTGGACAATTCGCTGATCATCATCAAGAGTTACCAATCGTAGTCGTCGATTTCTTGAAAGGGTAATTACAGGTCCCTCCCCATCTGATTGCCGTATCCACTTGATCACAGTTTTAATGTTGATCTCTGTGGCCCGTGCGATGGCTGCCATTGTCATACCAGCATCCCTCATGACAATGGTGGCTCCAAGTTTGCTAATAACCTCGAGACGGTTTCCACGGTGCTGTCGCCTCTGCACTCTCTGTTGGATCCGACGTCGACGAACTAGGTTCATTCTGCAAGACATAGATAATGCCATTACCCCATGTGTTGCAGAACAGGTTTCAAACATATCATAATCCCAGTCGAGTGTTCACTTGGCCCTACATATTAACTAATATGTCAATTTATTTTAGATTCGAATATGGTGACATTGCAACTCGGCCCAGTATTGAATAATGAGCCAGAATTCCTTATTAGAATTCTAGATTTACCAGTCTAAGCAATTACGTATGTGATTATGTTAGGTTATATGGAGGACATTACGTGTACAAGGTTACAACTCCTCACCAATACTTTATTACCGACGACTCTTATGTGTATGAAGGCGATCATTATGTGGGGGGTGGCGGGGACAGGAATACTGCTAGTTATGTGCTCAGAACGTAGCCGTTTTATGATTATACGTGTATGAAACACTGGAAACAGGATTTACCGAGGTTATAGATAAATATTTGAGTAATGATTATCCTCTGTATTACTGTGTTATGAAGAATATTGCCAATTGTGTAGTTTAGACACGACAGTTTCGGAGGTCATCACACAAAACCTAAATTCTGCATATAGTATAACAGTTTCGTCGCAAATGATATTTCTTTACATTTGGTCAGGTTACAACAGATTACGATATGTTATCTCCGAGAGTAATAAGCAGAACTTAGGTTTTCTGTGACGACTGGGCTCTGTCTCCTGTGGTGGCGACCGTGGCGTGGTATTGGGAGGTTCTCACCTTTTTTCATTAAGTTAGATTAAGTTAGTTTAGGTTAGTTTAGCTAAGGTTACTTTGAGCTCAAGAGTATAAACAAATTTACTACAAAAATGTTATAACATATATGATTTTTTTTTCTTGAATGGACTCTGTGTCCAGCAGTAGGTATGTAAAGTTCACATGTGCCTCAGTAAGGCTTGGTTTAGAATAAGTTAGACATGCATTCATATACCGTCAGTGATTGAAAATACAGGCCAATACATAATTATGGCCCGCAATATTAATACTAAAAATTAATTCAGGCCTATTAATGTGCATGGTTAACACAAAAATTACCGAAATATCAGGTCCTGTGTAAACTGCATAACTCCCATAATGTTTCCTCTTTAGTAATTGAAAACGTAATAGCTCATGCGGTAGGCAGCTAAAGAGGGAAGGAAGACGTAGTTGGGTCTGCGAGGTGTCATACTCACAGCTCCGCCTTCAAGCCTGCTTCACAGAGCTTAGTGACACACCCGTCTACACAGTTGCCAACAATAGTAACTATATGAGTATATGAGAGTCCGACCCCACAGTATAACCACATCACACACACACACACACACACAGCCTTCCCTATTGTCAGCCCACACGTCCACACCACTACATAGCACCAAGAACATTTATGGGCCTGAATCAATTTCTAGTATCAGTATTGCGGCACATGATTATGTAATAACCTGTATTTTCAATCACAGGCGGTATATGACATCATTTCAAATATACAGCGATAGACCCACTTCAATAGTTTCTTGTAGTTATTACGTGAATAGTTTATTTCTGTTTCTTGTTTTTGCTTCAGTACTAGATTGTTGCCTTAGACTCGGGGCTGCTTCATTACGACTTTGGCCGACTCAGACTGCTTCAATGTTCATTGTTTCGAGTCTTGATCTACTTAGAATGTTTGATTACCTATTATTCGTCAGCGGGTGAACACCATGCTGGTCAGACGTTGCTAACCTTTCGCTCTGCAGCAAGAGTCGATTTTCACCGGCTGTCTAAGCTTTGCACCATGTCTGGGGCAAGTGGTAGACAGAAACATGAGAAGATTTTGACTAAACAAGAAAAGATTGTACTAAGAAACTGCATAGAAGACGACCTGCAGCTTTAAAGTAGCGAATCAGAAGTAGATGATCCGCGACGACAACAATGGAGGTGATTAGTAAGAAGGAAAAGAAGAGAAGGCGAGGGCTAGTGAGGAAAAATGAAGGAAGTGATAGTGATGAGATCCAGGACGATAGGAAGAAAAAGGTTGCATACGTAGAAGAAAGCAAAAAGAATAATTCAACAGGGAACCGAACGCAGCAGGTTGGTCGAATGAATCCTAGTGACAGAACCCATGTGACGAGCAACCCGGGTGGAGGAAATAGCGCAGGAAGGAGGAGGTTGAACTTTCCCAGTGACTTACACATGACATTCTATGAGCGGTTGCTGAGGGAAGGCAGCATAAAAAGTTTGATCCTCCGTTAGGAAGTTCGTAGTAATTTCTATCTTACTGTGGCTGGGGATGAATCAATAAAGTTTCTGACGATGGCAGGGTTTGAGAAGGTGATATTAACGATACCCCAAGACAGAATAACACACCAAGGTGACTGTATTTACGTATCCGGTTATACTGGATCCTGATTCCCTACTTGATGATACACGATTCGTATGGGTAAAGCGACATGAAATCCGGATTGAAAAAAAGAACCAAGCGGTAGCCTTGATGAGAATATATTTATCTTTGGGATAGGATATAGGAGAATTGCAAAGTTCTTTGAACAGCCTGTTTTGTGTTACAATTGCAGTAGGTGGGGCCATATGGCCAGGAAATGCCAAAATGAGTATAGCTGTCGTTACTGTGGAAAAAATCATAATGCAATGAAATGTGGAAATAAAATAAAGCCTGGGCAACGTATTGTTACGTCCTGTTGCAATTCAGGTTCACCAATTTGCAGAGGAGACCAAAGGCGCGCGGCGCCCGGTGGCAAACCGTGGAGGAAATGCAGCAACGGGAAAAAGAATGGAAAGGAGTTACCAAAAAGACAAAGCTACCTTCAACTGAGAACGTGTGGAAGAAGAAAATAGAACAGAATGACACGTTGAAGGTGACAAGAAATGATGCAAAGGCTGCACCGAAAAGTACTCCAGAAGATAAGGTAAATAACAAACCCATTCATGCGTATGGTGTAGTAGCTCAAGTCCGGCAAGAAATTCAGGCACTTAGGAAAAAGGTAGAGGACAATCAGAATGTAATTGCTAATCTTTGTGAACATAGAAAGGTGGATTAGGGGGAGGGGGGAAGAGACAATGGTGAAAATAATAGTGATGAATACTGACAAACAATCCTAGCTGAGGGGTAGCGAAAATGTGGGCATTATATCGAGTGAAAGATGTGATGGAACAATTTGTGAGCGAGAGAATATGGTTAATTTCAGTCATAAAAAGGGAAAATGGAAGATCATAGGTTAAGTATAGCTCTACAAGAAGTAGGCACAGAGGATGGTAGTTTAATGAATTTGTGTGTTTATCAATGTTCCTTGTCACCTGCTGATAGAAAAGATAATACAAGAGAACTGTTAACTTATGTTCGGAAAAGTTTGCCGGTTTTATTGGTGTTAGCTAACAAGCAGAGTAAGTTTGAAAGTTTGTGTGCTAAAGTCTACATTCAAGGTATATATTGTTAGCATCTATGTACATGCTTAAAGTTTGTGTGTTAAAGTCTACCTTCAAGATATGTATTGTTAGAATCTATGTACATCCTCAAAGTTTGTGTGCTAAAGTCTACCTTCAAGGTATGTATTGTTAGCATCTATGTACATGCTCAAATTTGTGTGGTAAAGTCTACCTTCAAGGTATGTATTGTTAGCATCTATGTACATGCTCAAAGTTTGTGTGTTAAAGTCGACCTTCAAGGTATGTATTGTTAGCATCTATGTACATCCTCAAAGTTTTTGTGTTAAAGTCTACCTTCAAGGTATGTATTGTTAGCATCTATGTACATCCTCAAAGTTTGGATATTGATGATATGCCAGAGTAATTACTTAATGACGCCAGTGTTTTGTTTGGTAACACTATTGCTAGACGTGAAGTCATGAGTACTATAGGACCCAGCAACATTAGTGGAAGGAGATGATTATACTTCTTGGAGGAGTTTGACATCAAAATATTGGGAAATCATGAGCCTACCCACATACGTGGTGGTAGGTTGGATTATGCGGTATATTTTGATACAGGTGGAGTAAGAGCAAATGCTGAGATAGTTAGGGATTTGCTAAGTGATCATTTTCCATTACGAATTAATGCACATGTAAACAAAATATTGGAGCCAATTAAGCAGAAAATATATTTTTCTCCGATAGACAAAGAAAGAGGAATTGATCACTGTTGTAAAGTACTGGTACACAGATTATGAACCAAGGGATGCTGATAATTTCTATGATAATTTATCACATCATTGACTCTGTTCTGACGACAAATAAGCGTGGTAATAAAGGAGAAATAGGTAATGGGAAGGGAATAGGTATATCAAAGACAAACTGATTCAGGGCTGGAGTAAACTCCGTAGAAAGGTAAATTGAGAATGGAGTACAAATCCAAATGATGATGAAATTAAGGAAGGACTTAAAGAAACTGCGGAAGTGTGTACTGAAGTATAGGAAGAGGCAAGAAGTAAGTACTAGAGAGATTTTTTTTTAGGGAGAATTGCTGAAGGCAAGAACTTAGATGACATATGGAAGGAAGTGAATATCGTGCGAGGTGTTCAAAACAAGGGCAACATTTATGGTGACCCACAGGGTAGTCAACTTAGTAGGTAAAGGGTTGGAGCAGCCAGTTTGACCGAATCAACCTCCGAATGTGCAGGCCTCGTCACAAAGTAAGAGTAGGTATAGGAGTGAGTTAGTGCAAAGCCGATGTACACTGGAGGATGATACATGTAGTGAGTTATCATATGCGGTTAAAAGGGGAAAGTCTACGGCACCTGGTGATGGTGGAATGACATGCGATATCATTAATTGCCTGGCTGGTATTAAAAAAGGGCCTTTTTTTAGACTTATAATGGAGATTGCATTCTCCTTAAATGGAAGAAAGCAGTAATTGTGCCAATACCAAAGAGCAATGGAGATTTTCCTCCGATATCATTGATTTATTGTTTTTTGTAAAATAATGGAAAAAATAGTTTTAAACAGATTGTTGTATAAAGTGAAGGATCTCTTAGCGCCTAGTTTACATGCATTTACGAAAAGGAGAAGTACAGATGACTGTGTTGTAAAGTGTTTAAATAACTGCGATGCTACATGCAGGGAGTTTGTGGATTAGAAGAGGGCATTTGGCAGGGCAAATAAGAAAGTCACACCTGAGGAGCTAGTTGATTTGGGAGTTTCTGGGAAGCTGCTGAAATGGAATGTTGATTACCTGAGTAACAGAGAAGCTAGAGCTAGGTTCCAGGGCTGGTACTCAGAAGATAGAGGAATGTAGTTGGAGGACTCCAAAAGGAGGTGTTCTTAACCTCACTTTTTTTTCAATATATTGATGAACACAATAGCTAGCTAAGAATTCCTCGGAGAAACATAGGTTATGATATATACTGATAACATTATCTTGCAATGTAAAGGTATGAGAAATGTGCAAGAGGCTTTAGAAGTACTGAGTAAACCCTGTTGTAGTATGGGTCTGAGATGCATTACCTGCTGAATGGATGTGAAGGACGTTTAAGACATTAAGAGTTTTGTCGTGGAAAGGAAATGGCACAGGTACTCCAATACTAAGTTAGATTTATATCACCATTATATATTCAGTTATTGACTAGGCAGCTCCCATCCTCATAATGTGCAGTAAGAAGGCCATTGAAAAGCTTGAAGTTATTCAAAATGAAGCCCTGAGAATCGTTCTAGGTTGTCAATAGAATACTAGAGTTAATACTAGTTAGATCTACCGAGTACAGAACACAGAGTAAAGGAACTTGCTCTAGCTGGTATTTTTAGGATCAAAAGGAGAGTAGGAGATGATATGTTTTTTCGTGCAATAATACGTTTAAATGAAAGACCAAATGTTGCCAGTATGTCCAAATATACAATGACACTACAATGTTACGATGGAGTATGCAGTAAATCTTGTATTTCACTATAAACTTATCTGATATTCAATCCTTGGCAGGGCGGACGCGTTGCTGTAGATATTTTACAGTTTGAAGAGAAAAAGGATGATATGCATCTCGGTTATTTACGAAATGTCTGTTTAGAAAAAATTAGCTGTTTTCTCAGACGAAATGTTGCGCATACATACTGAGGGATGAGTCAAATGGGATGTGGTGTTTTCGTTAGGGAATTTCATCAATCAATGTTATGCAGATGTAACAGTTTGTAAAAGAGTTATCAACAGCATTTCATCCTCGCTGGCTGAACTTCATGCAATTTGTGAAGGACTTCAGGTTGCTATAGGGATGTTTAAAACTGTGTATATTTTTGTTGACAGTAGAAGTGCACTTGGAGCCTTGCAGAATAAAGATTCATGTAACTTTCATATTGTTGATATTTGTAAACGGCCAGTCATAGTAATGCGAAAAATGGAACGTACTGTGCAGTTTGTATGGGTTCCATTACATGTTGGGATTCACTTGAATGAAATGGCTGACATTTTGGCCAAAAAAAACTGCAGCAGAGCTGCTTATAGATATCATTAGTATTAAAAATATAAGAACAATAAAGAAGGAAATTGAGATAAAAAGAAAAGAATGGGAACGTGCAAGAAGAGAAGTGATTGCTATAGGTAGTGAGAGTTTACAGTATTACCTTATGTTTTACAAAACTCCAGTGTAACCTACGTGGATAACTCACCATCTGTTGATACTGTCATAATATGACTAAGGTTGAGATACAAATATTGATAGCAGATAAGGTAAAGGATGGGTCAATCTTGCCAAGTATGTCATATGAGGTATGCACATACTCTACGGCATTATGTATTAGAATGTGGAAACATCCAACCATATAGGAACAGTGAGATTACTTCTCTAAAACAACAAATCTGATGGTTAATCAGTAGTGGAAAGATTAAAATGATTCTTGCAATATATAAAGATTATGCCCCTAGGGGTATGACTTCATTACTATGTAAGATTGCATTATGTTACATGTCAAAACTAGATGCATTTTAATTCTATTACTGTACATAATGCAATTGATAAGGTAATTCTTGTAGGGTACTGATGTTATGTCATTTACAGCTTTTGTAAGCCCAAAAAGGGATGACAAAGATGAGGGTGGGTGTAGTGCACTACCCTGTTCTTTTGATGTAATTATTATCAATAAGATATTTCATTTCGATTCAACTCATTTTCATTAGAGATTTGGTTTTCAGTGGATATATGGAGGAGTATATGATGAAGGTATGCTAAACTACGTTAATGGTAGATACTGTATACGTTCAGCTCTTAATGGTTTACAACATTATTCAAGTGGATACAAAGTAAATTTTCGAAACGATTCGAATGTATCTCAACCTGCACTACCGTCGTCACTGCTCACTTGCTTAAAACTTAGACATCGAATGTGACTCTAATCTTCATATCTTACCATACAACACATGTAACTGGTTATGACAACCGCTAACACATGGTTGACAAACATAATCCTTTCTTACTTTATTACATCAGTGTCACAGTTGTGCTGTATGTATGGGTGTGTGCGTTGTCACGTCTTATACAGACTCACCGTCCAGAAAGCGGCTGGGACTGCACAGGCTCACACACACACACGGACCACCACGAACTATTATGCGTGACTGTACATACTACCCAGCAAGGTAAACCTGTAACTGAAAAGAAGAGTTCCATGATACGTCTCGGGAACCTGTAATGTTAGAACGTGTCACTGAGCCTAGTTGTTAGGTCTGAGGCCACCGTCCAGCCACCAGTGTCACATTGTATCAACACCAGTTCCCATCAATAAATGCTTTTTCAGTTTTTTATCATGGTGGCACCAACTACTCCCTACCTACGTACAACCTGTGGTCGAGATTTTAATATGGATTTTATGATGATGGGACGGAGCCTTAGATGCAGAAAATTGAATTCTTTGGGACAATATACAGTGTTTGAAAATGGCGTACCCCATCGACCACACTCGGGGACTTGTAAGGAAAGAACGAAGACGACTCTTCCATGACTATATGAGATTCGCTGGTCCGAAATCTGGTTAAACAAATGGTGAGGAATTCAAAAACTATGAGAACAGTCCATGTCTACCCCGGTGTCAGAATCTCCCAAATCAAACAAAAGGTTAAAAAGATTAAAGTACCGACTAAAAAGTCATGTTTAGTGGTGAATGTTGGGAGGAACGACGTCTACCATAAGAATTCAAATTCAGAAGTGATCGTAGAAGAATATAACGAGCTGACTGACTCCTTCGCGATATGATATAGTTAACTACGCCCTAAGTAAAGCGCTAAGTGTAATCGAGAGCCTGAAACGCTTGTGCACGGATGCTAACATTGGCTCTGTAGATTCATGACTCGACTTCAAAGGATATAGAATATTATACAGCAGAGACTGCTTTCAGCTTAGCAGTAAAGGGACAGAACTCTTAGTTGTCCACATCAAAGATCAAATTGCCTTACAACTGCAAAGAAAAACATTGTTCAGTCCGTTGGTGTGCTGAACACATCAAAAGGGCGATTGAGGTCGTCAGGTTTTATTCATGCCACACGAGGGAGGTCAGATCGAATTCCAACCCTACCCTGCCAAATCAGAAACTTTGTCGCTAAATCTAGAGATATTCGCTTTATCCTAGCGTTTTTTTTTTTTCAATGGTTAGCGACATAGCGGAAAACTAGAGATTTTTAGAAGTATCTAACGACTATTCTAGAGAACTTCAGTTAAATCCTATAGGTTAGAAATATATATCAAAATGCATAAAATACATCAGTTACATAAATTATGGTTTCTTAGAATTTGTTTGGTTAGACTGGTGACTTCACAGACGTGTCAAATACCTGTTCGTTTAGCAGCTGATTCTCGTGCGTCCGGAGTGTTGCTGACCAGTATCACGACCCGAGATGTAACAAGTCTCGTTGCTTCCTTCATTTTGGTCATAGTCTTACGAACAAATGAAATTGGTGAAGACCCAGTATGCTCAACGTTTCCGCAAGGCGTGGCTCAAAGATGATACGTTTAAGAACTGACTGCGTAGCTCCCCTGGTGATGAGAGAATTTTTTTTTTAACATTGCGTGTGTAGCGTTTCTGCCAAAGTATGTGATTTAGTCAAGAAGCACAAAAACAACAACAAATGTAAAAAAGAGGAGGAGCCATTTAGCACACAGAGACAGACTATCCTACCAGTAAAAAAAAGTTGGTAAATCAGAGAATGTTGAAGGAACTGTATCCACGTTTGTAGGAGAGCATGGCTCAAGTGGCGTGGTGGACCATTTGTAGCAGAGCGTTGCTCAAGTGGTGTGGTGGACCATTTGTAGCAGAGCGTTGCTCAAGTGGTGTGGTGGACCATTTGTAGCAGAGCGTTGCTCAAGTGGCGTGGTGGACCATTTAAGTGAAGTGTGCAAAGCGTTTCAGTGACATTAAAGGTTGGTAAAAAATTAAGATTTAAAAAAATGGAAGTGCTCAGGTATAATTTGTAATGTTCTTGCTCCACATTTCATGGAAGACTTCAAAGATACTGGTGAAAGAAAATTTAGTTTGATTATCAGTGAAAGTAATGATGTTTCTGTCTCAAAGATGCTGGGCATTGTCATTAGATATTACTCTATTTCGCTGAAGTGCATTGTTATGATATTTTTAGGTTTACTTGAACGAAAAAAGTGTAATGAAGAGTCAATCTGTGAGGCAATCAGACTGTCACTCCATAAGAATGGCATAGAAATGCAAAACTTACTGACACTTGGAACAAAAAACGCCTTTGTAATGACTGGGATTAAGAAAGTAGTGTTTGCATGACTGAAAGCTGAAACAACCCATCTGCAGCTAGTTAGATATGTGTGTGCCGCTCACTTCAACTAGCTGCTTTACAAGCTAGTTTTCCCAGTCATATGTACGTCAGATTTAATACAAACAGTTGTATGAAACAAGCAATGATGGTTTACCACCCCTGAAATCAGTGTAGTTGAGCCAGACTTGGTGGTTATCTACCAAGCGCGCTGTGGTGAGAATCCTGAAACAGTAGATTGAGCTCAAAACACATTTCCAACCGGCAAGGTCAGAAGTTAAACAGCAGTACTGTTGTACTCAATGTTTGATGACAAACAAAATCATGTAGTTCTCTTATTTCTCAAACCAAAACCAAAGAGTTACAAGCTGCCGACAAGAATTCTTATGCAAAAATACAGCATTCAACAAAATTGCTAAGAGATTTAGTTTTATTAAATCATTCCTGAGGATCAAAGACATTTGTCCTAGGAGAGAAAATCTTATATTACAAAGTGATCAAACAGCATTTGAATCTGAGGCCTTACATGGATTTTGAGTTTGAAAAGGAATTTGATGAGAACAAATATTCCACTACAGATGAAAGTCACGCACGAGAGACATGCGTAAAGTTCGTTATTGAGCTGATAGAATAGCTTCACCAACGGCTACCTGACAATATTCGTGTGTTGCAATCGCTTTCACTTTTGAGTGTCGATTAATTTTTGAATCCCATCAAACCTGATATAAATGAGTTGGCAGGGTTCTTTACGGGGGATACAACTTTCCTTGCTCAAATTGATTTCCAAGGGAAGAAAATTCATTATGTAGTCCGGAGTGAAACATTTAGCACATTAAATTTCTGGTCAGAAGTCGCAAACCACAGAGATCCGGCAGATGAATATCCATACTTTAATCTATCTGAAATTGCTCTTTCTGCAATATCTCTGACACATTCCAGCGCTTACGTAGAGCACCCATTTAGCAATATGAACTTGGTGAAATCAAAGTTGCACAATAAAATGAAGCTATCTACACTTAAAGCAATTTTTGCCATGATATATGAGTTAAAGATATGTAACATCTGCAGTGCAAACTACTAGATACCCAGTGATATATTAAGAAAGATTGTTACAATGGAATCTTACAACACCACTTCGAATAGAGCAAGCTCCTCACAAGGTTCCAGTAGTAGTCCTCTTCACACAATTGATGACTATGAGGAGGAAGACTTGGATGCAGTTATCACTGAGTAACTGGTAAGTGTCGATATAACACAACTACAGCCAAATAAAAAAAAAGGGGGGGGGGGATGGGGTTGATACTGCGCAGCGACTTTTGGTAAAGAGTTTAGCGACATTTCAGCGACTTTTCGGGGCAAGTCTAGCGACATTTGAAAATGTGAGTTGGCAGCTCTGCCATCAGATAGCAAGGATAGGGAGGTGGGTCAGTAGCCGGTCACCAGATCACACCACCAGTCTCGTACAGAAACTACTCGAACAAATTAAATGGACTTTACATGAACATAAGATCCATCTGAAACAAAATAGCTGAATTGCATTGTTTGGTAAAAAGTAAATAAGTTGATATTATTATTTTAATAGAAACGTTTAAGAACACAAAACACAACGATCTGATTAACGAGCATAATGTACCAGAATACAAATCATTTGGAAGGAACGGTAACGGTCGAGAAGTGAGCACTGAAGTATATATAAAATCTTACGTGAAATCCATTGAAGTTCAGACTACAACGTCTGCTGTTGATGAACACTTGTACGTTCAGATTAGCACAGAATCTTCCAAACTTTACCTAAACGTCGTGTATAGACGCCTTAGCCAGCAATATTGACACGAAATTTTACAGCGAACAATACAAGATAAATATTTATTCGATCATTTTTCGGAATTTCAATCGCCCAGATATCAACTGCCAAACTATCTCAGGAGTAGAAAGTGAATCTACTAGACTTATCAGATTTGTCGAAATCTTTGCCAAACCGTCACCGAGCCGATGAGGGAAGCTAATATACTTGATTTAGCTCTTGCATCCAAGGAGTTCTTAGTAACTAATACCCGTGCTTAAGTAATCACTGGCACTTGTGACCATAACATGCTTAGATCCAACGTAAATATCAAAAGTGACTCCCATAAAACCAGCATCATTACCCGTAACTTTAAAAGAACGGATTTCAGTGAGTTGCCCGACACATGAGAAAGTCTAACTCTTGCTGGTTCATGCCCATGTGAATTATGGGTCAATTCTAAGAGTCGTTTTATGCGCTAAAAAGATATATCCATTACCATTACGACAGAAACAATTAGATTAACAGCAAACGTGAATGGTACTCTCCAGATATTGCAAGGTATACACCTCAGAAATAAACTGTACAAACTTAAGAATTCACGTAATGACCAGATTATTGCAACGAAGTATAACATCAGGAAATACGTGCAATACTCATCAAACAAACCAAGTGTAAGTATTGCAAGAGATAGAAATAGAAATCCTAACAGATTTCACAGATACATCAATAATAAGGAACATAAAGAGTGGGACAGCACCCTCCGTAACCGAGGATGGGGAACTGAATTTAGACGATAAAAACATAGCAGGAGTCTTGAACGAAATTTGTAGCTCTGTTTTTTCCGTTAGAAAGCAGCGACACAAATTCTAAAACATAAATAGCACTGTTAGAGAAATACTAATACAGGTAAGTTGAAGACTAGAAAAAGTCCAAGTCCTGATCACTTTACCTACGAGTAAACAAAAGAGTCAAACACGAAACTGCCAAACCGTCATCCCATATTTTCAATAGATATCTCCAGGATGGATTACTCCCGCAGGACTTCGAACTGGCAAACGTCACTCCTATATTCAAAATAAGAAGCCGCGAATAACCTGGTAATTACCTTCCTATTAGTCTCATATCAATTATATCAATTATATGTAAATTTATATTATGTAAGCTTCTATTAAGCTATTATTACAGACAAAATCGTAGTCTATCTGGAACAACAGTCTGATTAATAATATACACAGCATGGTTTTAAAAGGCGCAGATCATGCTCTACAAACCTCTTTGAATTTTATCATAAATTATCTATCACCCACGACAAGACAGAAGCAACAAAGATTATATTTCTGGACTTACAGAAAGCATTCGACAAAGTCCCCTACGTTAGATTGATGCATAAAGTTCGGGCCATAGGGATTAATGGTTGCATAGGATATTGGATAAAAGCCTCGTTCCATGATAGAAGGAAGAGAGTCGAAATGAATGGAGAATCATTACCGCGGTCCTCCGTTAATAGTGGAGTCCCCCAGGGATTCATACTTACGCCTATACTTTTCATTTATATAAACTGAATTATTTAAAGCTGAGTTATTTAGATTATTTAGAGCTGAATTATCTAAAGTCCAAATTTGACGATGATGCAAAGATCGGCAATGACATATCAAATGGAGAACATAGCCGAAGATTAGAAAAGGATCTACATAAAATGGCAAATGCCATTCAAGGTCAATAAATGTCAGCTGTTGCAAGTAGAAGTCTTCAACGAAAAAAATCATTTATGAACTGATGAGCCACAAGATAAATGGAATGAGGGATCTAAGAGTTACTGTCTCCAATAACCTCCACCATCACAATGAAGCTACCAAGAGAGCAAACATGATGTTGGAATCTGTTGACAGAAATTTTACATATAAGAGCAAGGTTGTGATATTGCCACTATACCTAAGGCTAGTTGGATCCAACCTCGAACATGCAGAGCAGTTTTCGAGCCCATACTTAAGTAAGGATATTCTTAAATTGGAAGCAATCCAACGAAGAGCAACTAAATTGATTCCTTCCTTGCGCAACAAACCATATGAAAAGAAACTACGAGAATTAAACTTTTTCTTACTAAGCAAGAGCCGTCTCCTAGACAAACTGGTAGAGTCTTGATATATTCAAAAATTTAATTACGTCAATACTGAAAATTTTTCCACAATAGCGTCAGTATTACCAACAAGATGATATGGACTAAAATTCAAGTCACTAAAATTTTAGTCAATCTGGACTGTACAAAATATATCTTTTCTAACGACATTATTGATGCGTGGAAAAGACTCCCAGAAAATGTTGTTCAGAGCAGCATCTTTAATATCTTCAGGATTAGGTATGATGTTGCTGCGGTACTGGATAATTCATCTAATCAGTCATCATAAAGTAGTGGTATATCATGCTACCTTCTCAACAACTGATCTCTCTTTCGTCATGCTGGGGAAACATACCAACATTGATCAACCCACTTCACCTGCTTAGAGAGAGAAAGAATTACTGTATCATTCATCAACATCAGGAGTGATACAGGCATGGTAAGTCAAAAGGCCAGAGCTCAAACTTATCCTTGCTATTGACTTTATAACAAAAAGTGAAGGGACGCAAGTTGCTGGTGATGAGATGCATAAAACATTCTTGTCCATTCTATCTTATGACTTTTATATAAAAATTTTTTTTAGGCATTTGAATTCTGCAAGATGGAGGGTAGAGAAAGAACTTTTGCTTTGCTATCATCTTCTACTGATTTTAAGTAGTGTTAAGGCCAGACCACTCGGCTTACAGCTTGGGCCTGTGTGGTCTTTCTATTTATGTAACTATAACCTATGTAACTCTGCAAGAAATCATTGAATGTGTAAAATACAGATAGAAGATACGGATATACTGAGAGATTAGAAAATCCATGCAGGACAAGACAGGGAGAGAGAGAGAAGGCATAGAAAGTGTGACTGGATCATTCACTGTCAGTAACAAAATTGCTGAAGGTGTTTTCAACTCCATTTCATTAATGAATACAATCTAAAGTCATCTCATACGTGGTTTTGGTCTTCATGCAGTCGGAACCATGAAACAGAGACATACATTAACAAATTAGGGAAGAGCAGTAAGAGCAGTGTGGTTTCTGAAATGGTGGAGGATGTGTAGATCAGGTGTTTGCTTTGAAGAATGTTTGCGAGAAAAGATTAGAAAAACACATGGATTTGTATGTAGCACTTATGAATATGGAGAAGGCATACGATAGGGTTGATAGAGATACGTTTGGGGAGGTATTAAAGGTATATGGTGAGGGAGGTAAGTTGCTAGAAGCAGTGAAAAGTTTTTACCAAGGATGTAAGGCATGTGTACGAGTAGGAAGAGAGGAAA
>JAUUDZ010229550.1:0-17370 GCA_032361705.1 Panulirus versicolor | reverse complement strand
CCCTTGTCTTACGCACTTTATTTACCTCCTTCCAAAATATCTTTTTATTCTCCCTAAAATTTAATGATACTCTCTCATCCCAACTCTCATTTGACCTCTTTTTCACCTCTTGCACCTTTCTTTTGACCTGGATATGTATGTGCTTTGCATGCAAAGGGTTGATGGCGGGATGTCCACCCATTTCCTGGTGAAGGCAAGGGTGAAGGTCTGTAGAGGAAACATGAAAGAGATGATATGATATTGAAGAGGTTGGTAATATTGAGAGAGTTTGGAAAAGAGGCATGTGTGAAGATATGCCAGGAATGACAGATTAGAACCCCTAAAAATCATGGAGTACATAAAGCTTGGAGAAAGGGCAAGGAATGTGAGGTATTTAGGGAAGCAGAACTGACGTGTGAGAGAAGCGTGTGGATTGCAGTTGGCTGGCATGTGAGAAAGCGTAGTGAGTGGGAACGTGACGAAGTTAAATTGCTAGCGAAAGAGAAATGAGAGGTATATAGACAGGTATGGAGTGCAAGCAGCTTGAAGTACAAAAGAAAGCGGCAGGTCAAGATGAAGGTGGAGGAGCCGAAAAAGAGGGCTAATGGGAGGTGTGGGGAGTGAGTAACTGGGAGAATATGAAAATGTTCTGAAAGAAATTTAACTGAGAAAACAAGAAAACATATGGGAACATCAATGATGGATTAACTGGGGAAGTGGTAACAAGCAGTGATGATGAGAAGAACAGATGTAGTAAGTACTCTGAAGGATGGCTGAATGTGTTCGATGTTAAAGTAGCATATCTGGGGTGTTTGAATGAGGGACACATGCAAAGTAAGAGTCATGGCAAGTGGTTTTGCAAAATGAAAAGTGGTGACAGCCTTGCACAAGATGAAGTGTGGTGACTTGTTGATTGGTCAATTATGATTTGCAAAGTATGTATGGCTCATGGTGAGGTGCCTGAGGATTGGCAAAATGCCTGTATAGTGACATTATATAAAGGCAAGAGGGATAACAGTAAATGTTTAAATCATAAAGGTATAAGTTTGTTGAGTGTACTTGGTAAGTTGTCTGGGAGAGTGGCATACACAGAGCTTCAAACTGGGGAGGAATATTGTAGTTTTTGAAATGGTAAAAGATATTTACTCTGTGCGCAAGAAATACTTAGAGAGACGGAAGGATTTGTATGTGGCATTCATGGTCTTGGAGAAAACAAATGATAGGGAGGAAAGATATGCTCCATGGACGGTGTTACAAATATACTGTGTGGGAGGAGAGCTGCTGCAAACACTGAAGTTTATATCAAGAGAGTAAGACAGGTGTGCAAATAGGAGGTAAGGAGGGTGAGTGGTGTCAGGTGTAGGTGGGATTGCAGTAGATGTGTGCAATATCCTCATAGCTGTAAAATTTGTAAATGAATCAAGTTGTAAGGGATGTGAATGCAAGAGTTTTGAAGAGAGGAGCAGGTCTGCAGTCTGTTGGGGATGGGGGTGCCTTAGTGGTGAGTCAGGTGCTTTTTGCTGATGACATGGTGTGAGTCGAAGATTTGAGTGAGAAACTGCAGATGCTGGTGTAAGAGTTTGGGAGAGAATGAGAGAGGAAAAAGTGAAGGGTAAACATTAATAAAAGCAAAGTCAGTCATTTAAGTTTAGGTCTGGAGAGAGACAGGTTGCATGGAGTGCAAGTTTGAATGGAAAGAAAACAGAACAAGTGGGATGTTTTAGATAACTATGAAAGAATATGACAGCAAATGGAGGAAAGGAAATTGAATTAAGCCATAGGGTGGTAGTGGGGGATAAGGTCTTGAACGCAATGAGGAGTGAGTAGAATGACAGGTCATTGATGTTGAAGGTAAAGATGGGAATGCCTGATGATTTAGTAGTCCCAACAGAACTTTAAGGATGTGAGGCATAGGCTTT
The DNA here is from genome assembly GCA_032361705.1 of Panulirus versicolor. Taxonomy (NCBI): domain Eukaryota; kingdom Metazoa; phylum Arthropoda; class Malacostraca; order Decapoda; family Palinuridae; genus Panulirus; species Panulirus versicolor. Next base: position 15,472 of record JAUUDZ010229550.1, on the reverse strand, counting down.
AGATGAGAAAGTATGCAAAAGCAGTGAATGAGTTGGAAATGAAATGGATGAGGATAACGTTTTCTGTGAAGGGGTGAAAAGAGTTAATCAAGTAAGAAATTATAGGGTAAGGAGGAGCAAGGTCAAGGTTTGGCCATATGAAGAGTATGACAGGAAAGGCTGACAAAACATATGTATATGTTAGAAGTGGAGGGGACATGGAGAAAGGGGAGAGACGAATGAAGATGCAAAGACAGAGTGAAAAAGATTTTAAAAGATTGGTTCTTGAACATGCAGGAGGGAGTAGGGTCTGCATGAAAGGGTGAACTGGAGCAATATGGTATTCAGGGGAGTTACATGCTGTCAAGGGACTGAACTAGGGTATATACAGAGGCCTGGGGAAACCACAGAAAGGTGTGTAAGGTCTGGTTTTGGAAAGCGGGCTGTGGCTTCAGTACATTACACATGAAAGCTAGAAAGTGGACGTGAGCAAGAGGTCATTTCTTCCCCTGTTCCAGACACTACCTCTAACGTGGGAAGAGGTGAACAAACAAGAAGAAAGGTGTGAAAACAATATTAAAGGTAACGAAACACTGATGCACTCTTAGACAACAACGGCTTGAAAAATTTCCAGTAATGGAATAATCTAAATAAATAAATCTAAATGAATATAATGCAAGGAATTTCAAAGCAGCACATGGCGTAAACTTACTGAAAAGAGTGCATATCATAACAAACACTGATGAACGTACAGTTTTTTAGGACACGGAAAATATTACTAAAAATATGAAAGTATTAATGACCACATAAAGAATGCTTTAACCTTTCACATTAAAGGATGATGAAAACATATTCTGACAGTAAAGTAAGAAAGCCAAAACAGACAAATAATCATTTCCATCTACTTTACACCTGTCTCCACTGCAACTGTCACTTTTGGGTAATGTTTCCTTCATCTTAGAAGCATGCATTGGAACAGCCTATTCCAAACAAGATGTCTGTTCTAACTTCTGCTTATTGTCCTACTGCTATGATTTCCAACGTCTTCCAAGTCCTTGGACCTATCCTCAACTCCCATTTCCTGACGCACTTTCACTTTAGCTACACAAGACCCACCAGTGATATCCTTTCTTATCTTGATAATGTGTGGTCATCCTATCTAAGAGAGTGGAAAATCCTATTTCATATCCATTGACATATTCTGACAGGATATGATCAGTAGTGGAGGTATGCAAACTCCCCTCATCTAGCTTTCCTTTCTCACTCTGTTCCTCTCTAGCCAATACACTGACATGATTCCCTCTTTCCCTATTATGTCAACGACTTTCTTTCTTCAGAAGATAAGAAATGCACTCAAATACTGTTAACTCAATAAATATATTCCTCCACTTCTTTCGAATCTGCACATCTATGTCTCATCTTGTCACTACTTATTTACTTTCCAATTTGGACTTGAATTTAATGCCTCTAAAACATAATTCTTTCTATTTCTCTTTCTCAAGCCCATTGCAACTTTTCCATCTTCCTTGATGGATCGGAAATTTCACCACTGAATGGCTGCTCACTAAGGATGCTGCTTGAGGGACAGCAAAGATATCGACAATCGACTTTCGCCAAACCAGGGTAGATTCTCACTTTTTCTTTCCACCACTGCAAACTGTCTTCACTAATTCCAGTGACTCTCTTTTCCTTGTGATACTTCTCAGTATCTTCCAATGCACTCTTCCCTGCTGCGTGTGTCTCTTCTGCTTCATCATTAGTACTGGAAGGAAGAATAGAGGTCACTGCTTCTTCCAATGTTTCATAGGTGTTGGTTGTGTTAACATTTTGTGTTTTGTCATCTCTTCTTCATTTTCTGATTGGTTCATCACCTTCATTTGCCTTGATGCTCAGTTGAGTCAGCACTTCACGTAGTCTGGCAACTAATGATTTTACTTGATCAGTGATGTGAGAGGAGGAAAAGAATTTATTTTCATATCTTGGATCAAGATATGTTACAATTCTGTTCAAATCTTCACTATCAACACGAAATTTTTTTTTCAACCTCAGCTCACATTGTTTGTTTCATGACGTTTACTACCTGTGTTGCTTCTTTATCTTCAGGTGACTCAATCATCAATTCGACATCTGATTTAAAGCTTGAAACTGAAGTATCAATTACTCCAGAAACTGCTGATGTGCTTGGCTGAAGAGTGGTTTTCAAGGAAACTACAAGAGGTATCACATTACCAACTGTAGAAGTTGAGTCACTCAATCTTTTTGTGATATCTTCATAAGGTTCTAAGAACTTTTGCTGAGTTGCTTTATTTTGGAGTTGGTAGCAGCGTAGAAACATAGTGAATCTTTTATTTTTAGTGTTCTTTTCAGCATGTGCAAGGTGCTGTTCCATCTTGTGAGTGTATCATGGACAACACATAGCTTGAGTTCTTGCAGCCTATCCCGAACCTTTTCTAAGTTCATCTTGTGCCATCATTGAGTGATGAAAATGAGTAGCAATGCTATGATATTTCTGAATTATCTTGTGTATTTCATTCTGTGATGATATTCCAGTTATAAATACTTGTATATCATGCACAGCACAATCCAAATTATTTACACCTGACAGAAACAGAGCTTTTCATATCTGCTCCTATACCATGCAAAACACTGCACATTCATATTAGAAATGTCCCACTTCAAGAAATCATAAAACTTTCAAGAAATATACTCCCCTGTGTGCCATCCTTGTAGTGGCTCAGCACATAACACAAAGTTCTTTCTTTCAAGGTCCTTATTGATAGCATGTGTAGCTAGACAGCAATGAAACACCTGCTGAGGTATCGAACCACACATCAGTAATGAAGGAAATCTGGCTGTCCTGCTTCACTACATCAATCAATCCTTTTATTTCAGTGTAAAAAGACTCATAGATGTCACTGCATATCAATGAGGAATAAAGGTTTTGCTGCTTCAGCCTGTACTGTGGAGCAGCTTTAGCCATCAGTTTCAGGAATCTCATGTCCTCAACATGACTGACTGATAAATATCCATTACTAACATTTCTGCTACACACTCATCCAATTTCTTTGATTTAAAGTTAGAAGTATCCCACAATTTTCCCACTCTAAAAGTATTCTTTTACACTGCTTAATGTCTAAGTTCACTTTTTGTGGAGTTTTTATCTTTAGTTTCTCCAATAACTTTTTTCTTTCTTCTGCTTCTAACTATTCAAACTGTTCTTTGTGAAATGACTCCAAATGATTTTTCAAATATGTAGTTCCATGTCCCTTTAGTGAATAATCTTTTCTGCACAAAAGACTACTTTAAGTTATTTGGCTGGAGCTCTAGACTGGTCCATCTTGGTGATTGGAGGGTGTTGCTGGTGTGTTGTGGCAGTTGTGCATTGTAAGTGCATGTTGAGGGTGAGTGTAGTACCTGAGGTGGTGGTCAAATGTGGTTAGTGATAAGTTTGGTTATTTGTTGTGATTGCTTGCTTCAGGGTGGGGGTTGTGGGGCGATGGCTGTGTTGACTGAGGTTGTAGTTGTACTTATCAAATGTAATGGCTGATTCTCTCTCTCTCCCTACAGACCCACCCTTATCTCCCCTCTTCTTTTATATTCTCTCGCCCACTTGGCCTCCGGTTCTTGACCATTTTCCTTGTGATTAATGACCCGTTGAAATTGGGATAAACACATCAACTTATGAGGTGCGAGAACTATGGTGTACTGTGGACATCCTCGCATTGGTCCTAACAATTTTAGCACGTTACATAATGCCACCATATACCACTGACTGCCATTAAAATGCCTCCATGGGATCGGAATCTCTTTTGGCCAGTTAGATTCGACATTTGGGGGAGGGGGGATTGTCCACAGAAGTGCTGTAGGTGGGTGTGGTCGTTGGTGGGGGTGAGGAGGACTTCTGGTGTATGTTTATGCATACAGATTTGATAAATGTGCCAGGGCAATGATCCTATGGGCTGATTAATGTACGAGTGTGTATGTTGAGTAAGCAGGTGAATGTGTGTGTATGTGTGTTAGGGAGAGGAAAAAGAATATCCCACACATAGAAAGGCAGATAGAAGCTGAAATAAAAAGAAGCAAGTAAAGATCCCTTTGAATAAAATTCTGTAGTTATTAGTAATAAAACGATCATAGTTTATCAAGAAACAAGACAAGGCTTGCTGATCTTGGCTTCCCTTTTCCTCTACTGCAGAAATCCTCTTCCACCTTCTCCAGACAGTACTATTTCTACCCATTGGAAACTCTCATGATTAGAACTTACGAGGGATGAAAAACATTTACTTTTCCATCCTTCTCAAGTTCATTATATTCCTCAAAGCTTGTGCAAAGCTTTAACCTGCCTGGATATAAGTTATGATTTTCCAATTTTTCTGAAGTTCAATGCATTATCCACTAATATCCAAGTTACCAACTTGTAAATCAACAGTTCACCAGAACAATTCTCTTGACTAGCTCGTGATGATACAATTTCCACCAGTATCATCTGAGCCAGAATCCAAAGCAGGGCAAGGAACTTGAGATGCGAGGAGCACCTACGTACGATGCCAAGATCTCTGGATTTCAACTCTCAGGTGATGGCCACTGGTGGGTGATTCCTGGTGGTGAAGACATACAAAAGGGGCAACTGAAACAAACCACCAAAACATCCCCATAATTTTCTACCACTTCAAACATGGCCGTCTCTCCACGTGTCCCTCGGGACGACACTATAAAACAAGTCATAAGGAGAGGTAACACGGGCAGACTCAAGTACCAGAGGCGGGAGGATTTTGGGTCTTTTTACTTGGGATTCACCCACAAAAAAACTGTCAGACACTCTCTTCCCTCCTTCTGTAATATCTCTTCCCCTCCCTCACTTCGACATTGATGTAGGCCCCAGTGGGGGAAGTCGGACCTTTGACCATAAGCCACAGATGGGAAAGAAAAATGAAAAATGAGGAAGAACAAGACACAGGAGTAAGAACGTGACTTTCCGTCAAAGGAAGATGAAGGACATCGATACTTTAAGTGGACGACAAAGCGAATGTGGGAATGTCATGGGAACCACTCCCTATTATTTCTGGCCTGACCAGTGGGGTTGGAGTGTGGGGTCCGAGTGATGATCACAAAATACCACTTGGCATCTTTATCCGTGAATTGGGCAGCCATGGGACAGGCAAAAGAGCCGTAAAACATCTGAGGGCAGATATCACATCATATCATCTATGTCGAAAAAGGACACATCCGCTCACATTCACTCTCTAGTTGTCATGTGTAATGCACCGAAACCACTGCTCCTTATCCAGATCCATTCATTTATCCTCTTTATCAACTTCTTACTTAATTTCTCCATATGTCCAAACCATCACAGCACAACCTTATCAGCTCTCTCAACCACACTCTTCTAATTACCACACATCTTTCTTACCCTTTTATTACTTACTAGATCGAAACACCTCACACCAAGCTACGTCCTCAAACATTTCCTCTCCACCATATTCATCCTTCTCCCAACATCCTTATATACAGTCCATGCCATGAATCAATTTAACATCGCTGGGAAGAGTATATATTCAACACATTTTCGTCGTCCTATATACCGATCTCTCTCTCTCTCTCTCTCCATACAAGTACCATAATGCAAAGTACTTTTGGACATTTTCTACTTACATACTTTCTCAAGCTCTAAAGGACAAGTATATAAACGTATTCTTTCTAGTCAGGAAAGAACAACCCATTTCAAAAATGTCATCTCTTGTCTTAGATCATCAGTATCTTTGCAAATAAAACTGCCACAAAAATTCTGTTGTTGCATATACATTATGATAAGAGCTGCACCGTGTGGCTATAAATGTCATATGTAAGTGGTTCTCTGAACTTGAGGAAAGGATTCAAAAGACTAATTTTCTTACCCATCCCTCGAGTACCTCTCCTGGCTTCCCATTCACAGAGTACATAATTTCTCTGTGAACTCCTTTCCAAAGTAATGGGAAGACACATTAATGCTGGTCCCACATCTAAGTACCAAATGACACTAATTGTCACAAATACCTGTTAAATGGCCATGATTATGAATATACATATCAAGGGTATACAGGCAACACAAGCAGTGCATGGTGCATTTTTGTGAGGGAAGTGACACAAATGAAGACAAAGCTGCCGAAGAAAAGGAGGAGCAAGGGCAAAAAAAAAATTACTTTAACTGGGATGGACTGTATCAATGGAGAATGGCAAATGAGGTTATGGAAAGGAAACAAATGCAATCTCTTTCAGCACAGTATGGAAGATGGTACCATATGCGAGGAAGGAGCCATGTAAATACAGATAGGGTGCCAGAGGTGAAAAGGAGGGTATCACTCACCTGCAATGAGAATGTAAGCTGTAACTCTATATCAAGAGTACCACTGGGAGGAAGGGGAATCTCATTGGAACGGAGGGTACGCTTGGCAGATTGCATCTTTACAGCTAGTGTGACAGAGGCAAGGTCTGCACTCAGAGGGTGTGTCACCTGCAGCCGTGTCACCGTTACATTACACAGCCTGCAACAAAATGAATGGAAGTGAGTTACAATATTTTCATCATGGAGAGCAGGTGTGTGCTGTCATGTCAGCAAGATAAGAAAATATGTATTACCTGCATACCAGATACAAAAATTGCCCCATAAAGTCTGCAAATATGACAGTACTTTAGGTAGTGCGAAGAGGTGAAGAAATACAAAAACAGGTACCTGGTAACACAAGGAGTGTGGTAGAGGCGACGTGGGCGTGCGCGCCCACTGATCACTAAGCGTGTTGGACGTCGTGGAGCCACATTCTTGTTTAGAGCCGCCAGGGAGGCTGCAGATGGGCTGCTGCTGAGGCAGGGTGCAAACCCCCCCGACCCTCCACACAGATGACGTGCACTTGTGGAATCAAGAGGTGAGGGCGGCTCTGGAGATGAAGAGCAGTGCGAGGGCACAGGAGAGCTTGGTGGTACTAGGTTGCGCCCGCTGCTGTAAACAGCACTGATTGTTTCCTCTGTTCCAGCAAAGGAGCGAGGCCTCCTTCCAAGCCAAGCTCCTAGCTGTCGTGCAGGACTAGAGGAAGATACCCGCCACACGGCACCAAGGGATCGACGCGGCCTACGGTCAGGCCGCGGAGCGTGATGGTCAGGGTGCATTGGGCTATTGATGTCACCAACCACCACTGACACGCTGGCGCGCTTCCTGAAGTGATCATCATAACATCTGCTACGGTGGCCGCCATCATCGATGAGTGGTGGGTGTTCTTGGGGTGAAATATTTGCCACAGGGGGCGTGGCAGGTGTGACAGACCACGAGCAACTACGTGGGAAGCCCCCAGCCATGGCAGGGCAGTTTATGGCAGCAGCGTCACATGGGGCATGCACCATCACGCCCACACAACCCACGCTCAACAAAACTAACGTCCATAACCATAAGCAGTGCCAACCAAAGCCACTGTATCAGTACCACTGACCATTGGCACCAAAGCACCATCATCACAGATTACATTAGCAAATGATGATAGTTTTGTCACACTGAATTGCTTTTGAGTCAAACCACGTATTCTGAAATATTTGCTCCTGAAAAAGATACACTGATATCCTTATATTATCTGGAAACTTTATACAGTTAATGCACCTCAAAACCCGTTGTGAGTTTTGAACTCCTCTTGAAGTGGGGTGAATGCCCCAGTAATGCAGTGGTTCCCACTGATAATGGAAAAGGTTAACAAGAGGGAAAGCAAACTAGGAGAAAAACACTGGGGTGGAGTGGTGGGAAGAGTGAACCAGCAGAGAAGGGCGGCAATAGCGGAGTCTTCCCCAGGACTGTGTCTTCATAACCTGCCCGACGCAAATCGCCTATGTGAGGGCACACAAGTTGATTCATTTCTGGCTCCTGATTACCCTGTTGAAAGAGCAAAATAGTGGGCATTTGGCATTTCCATGAATCCATAAAGGAGACCCATAGGAGGGTATACAGGGTATGGCTGTCTTCAGATTGGTGCTGCTTTTTATTTCGTTTTCTAAAGCTCACTTTTGAAAGACTACACTAATCATGACCTGTTTATTATGATGTCGAACCAAAGGGTATCAAACATATTTCCAAGGGAACTACTGTAACGGAACCAAGCACTGGAGCAGCACACTTGAGTTTCTGTATCAATCTTTAAGCTCAATTTTTGTGTCAGAGCCACCCCATGAGCCTGGATCCTGTGCGTCTGTGGTGACCATCTCAAGAACCCCGACACTATGTGTCAAGGGTCATCCTACGAACCCTATCCCCATGTGTCAGTGGTTACTCCATGAACTCCGACCCTAGGTGTCACAGTTCAACTCATGAGCCCCGATCTGCTGTGTCATGATCATCCCAATAACCTCATCATTGTGTGCTTGTGGCCATCCCCTGTACCTAGGCCAATGCATGTCAGGGTCATCCCATTCACCTCCACCCCGTGTCTCAGTGGTCATTCCATGTACCCCAACCTCGAGTGTCTGCGGTCATCCCATGTAACCCGATCCCATGCGTCAGCAGTCGCACCATGCAGTCCGAAGACTGTGTGTTAGGGGTCATCCTAAGTAACTCGGGGTGCGACCCCGCGTGTCAGTAGTCATCACCTGAATCTTATCTCCGTGCGTCACTAAGTGGTTTGCCACTATAATTTTACCCCAACCGTGTCACTCACAATCACCTGCACTCGCAACCCCCCTCCTCTGTCTGGGATAAACAGTTGGACAGACATCTTGCCTTTCAAGCCATGAGTTGTCAAGCCATCAAAAGCCTAATCTAAATCTAAAGATGATGGGTAAGGAAGGTATGTACAGAAGCGAGATATTCGGTTTAATCTGCGAATGTAGGAGTTTGATTGATAAAACGAACAATTCTATTAACTATCAAAGTACTCTGTGTACCGAACGATGGTTTGGAAGGTCTTCTAACCTGCAGTTCGGTCTTAGATCTACCTTATACTACGTATAATTTACGACGGTTTCAGAGGCTCATGTTATCATCAAATAACTTGCACTAGTTCTTCTTATCTCATTCAGGCTGCTAGAAGGTGGGCCCGTAAGCATACGGATCTTAGGAAGCCTGTGATCGAAAACTAAGGTTCAGTCAAGACTGGAGAAGCACTTCACGATCCCCTATGGAACAAACCCTTACATCAGTCAATCCTATCTCCCTGGTGACATGGCCATCGTATTCATCCACATCTCTCTCTAAGGCGAGTGGTACGTGCTAGTCTTGCCTTTTGGCAAAATCTTACCGTAGGAACTCGTAGACAGGTACTCAATATGGAACGCTTAGCAGGAACGTCGTCAGCTTTTCAAATTTCTTCAGTATTTCCATAAAAATTACAGTGCATCATTTTTCCATGATATACATTGATTATGGACGAGCTGAACACAAACATGCATCTACGGTAAGTCAAGATATGCCTGCAGATGACTAAACCGCCAGAGGCTGAAAAAATACGTTCCCAGAAAAGGCAGAGAATCCTTTAGTAACCATTTGTTCAGGTCGTATTGCAGTCGGCCCTAACGCTGACTTCGGAGGTTCTGTCCATAACATCTCGGGATAAGTCCAAGCTGCTGATCTAGGTCGTTGGTCGATCAAGCCAAGCCGTTGGAGGTCGCGGCCTGTACGCCCAGTAACCACATCATGGTTAGATACACTGGGTAAATATTTACCCAGAGCCTTCTGAAATGTCTTCAGTGAGTTTCTGGCGGTTGCAGGCAATGAGTTGAACGTTTTGGGGCCCCGATGGTTCAACGTGTTTCCTCTCGTTGTGCTTAACATACCTTTTGATGTCATTAGTAATACTTGCCAGCCTTCCATGCCTGTCGTGCCATCAAAGCATAATCTTTTAAGTATACGCTGGGAACAATGCCATCTAATTTTTCTCAAATGTACACAATGATAAAACTTTTCCGTCTGGACTCAGAGGGTACAAACTTCAGTCGTAAGCAGTACTTAAAAATAAACACAAAATAATTCAAACAGCAACAGATCACTGGGTCCTTTCGAGGCTGTTTGTAATAGTAAAAGATATCAGAAACTTAGAGAATAGTGTGGTACAAGTAACATGGCATACAGATAGGGAGTAACCTGCGATCTGTCACTCTGACTATGGAGGAGCAAATAATGAAAGTCATGGACTTGAAGCGAAGTATCATCAAGTCTATCCTTAAACGTATCTCGAGAGCTGTTTTCATCCACTGTAACTGGACAATCGTTCCATGCGTTAACAATAATGTTGAACAAAAAGTACTTTGCCTCATTCGAGGTAACTCGTATGTATTCATCAATACGAGTAAAATCAGACGAATCAAGTCTTAAATAACGTGATAGGTCCAGAGTATAGCCTCTGATCATTCTGAATACCTGTATTAGATCACCTCTTAACCTTCCCTTTTCCTATACTGCTTCAGTATGGGCCGTGAAAGATTTTTGTACCCTTCCTAGCTCGAGAATTCCGCTCACCTTGAAAAATGATGTTAAGAATTATTTTCGTGAAAATAGTAGTGCCTTGAAAACGTCACCATCTTCTCCTCCCTTACTCAAAGGTCCGCAAGATCCATCCCAACATCTTTTCGACAAGGTAACTGCTAACTGCTGCCTTGTTGGGATGGATTGGATGTTATCTGCTCCTGTCCCGTATTCTATATCTTTATAAACCCCTAAATGGATCATCATACCGTATGCCTTGCGTCGATATCAGGGCTCATTTCCTCCTCCATTGATCGAACTGGGACCAAACTGCAGTATTGTGCTATGTTCAGTCAGGCTGTTTGTAGCTAAAGTTGGTAGGCTTGTGTAGACCCAAAAACCATTTTTGGTCGGTATTTTGCGAATACCTATCTAGAGCATCTTGATCATTTTCGGCCGAAATAGTTATTAGCGCTGCTGAACATCACAGGCAGCCACATTATGTGGTAATGGTGACACGGCAGTATTACACGCAGGACAGAGCAATCCTCTGTGGTGGACACCGTACTAAGGAAATTCCATCTAACGAGGACAATGAAAACCTGGAAATAAATATCAACCAGGTTTTGAAGTGGGGCTCCGGAAAATACAATGATGATCAACGAATAGAATTTCAAGTTACGTATAATCATAAAAGGGGCTCCGGGAAATACAATGATGATCAACGAATAGAATTTCAAGTTAAACGTTATAAAAGAAGAAAAAAGGATGTCTGACAGAATACGAGACAAATTCAAGACGGACTGTAACATGAGAGAGATAACTTCAACAGCTGAGGCTGATGAAGCCAAATGACCTCAGCTTTCAGGAGAAACACTTTTGGATATTAAGAACTTTCAGTCCGAGGCAAAGCAAGATCAATGACGGCATTATCAAAAGCACGTGTTCTCCCCATTTGACTACTGTTGTGTGCTAATATCATCATACACGACTAGTGAAAATGCCCAGCTCAAAAAATATTCTAAGGTCCTTTACCGTCCGCTCGATTCTGTACAAGAGAGAATAAAGAGCTTTGAAATACCTCATTTCAATGTAAACACGCAAAATAATCATAATCATTGTAAGGTCTAGTCTCAAATCTCGACACAGATAATTCCTTGCAGAAATGACAGACTGAGAGAAATGTGTAAAATACATCCAGAAATACTAATGTAAGCAGTAAACACAGTATTATCAAGGGCCATCTTCTTTCATATTATCAGCCAATGCACCTGCAACGAACACCATGGGAAGACCTTGGACTGCCTCAGGACATACTCGAACAGCTTCCTCTGTAGTGTACCAGATCAACCAAGTTACGCAACACAGAATAAATAGAGGCCTGCAGCATCAAAGAGCCTGGTCGACAAGCTCTCAGAGAGGCAGGTTGGTCGAAGAAGTGAGAGATACAGAAAGTATGACTATATATATATATATATATATATATATATATATATATATAGACACACACACACACACCAGGTCACACATTTCACATCTCCTCACGCTGTATTCAAGCCCCCGACTTTCACTCATCATAGTTCACATTCAATGATAACTGAAACTACATCATTCCCCTCTATCACACTTCACACTCCTTCACTCTTCTTTATCACACTTTATCTCTCTTATGTCACGGCATCACACCTTGCAGGCCATCGCGCTTTACAATCACGCTTCACCCTCCCTCATACACCATCACCCTCATCATCTTCCTTCACCCTAACATCACACTTCTTGAGAAACTTCACACACACCCATATGTCTCCCTCTTCCATAAACACAGACTATCGAAATCCTATCGCATAAATTCACCCAGTCAACTAATTTCCTTCCGGCCAATCAAAACCAAGGCTGACTTAGAATGCACCGAGCTAGGATTGACGGGCGACGAAGTGGTGGGTTGACTAGAAGAGGTACGTGTGGTGAGTGGAAAGCTTCGTAGATCTACTGCTGGTGTAGCTACAGCGTGTGTGTCACGGGGACGAGTAGGGTTAGGGAGGATGTGCGTCCAGCTTGAGAAAAGTGTGGAAAATGGGGTGAGCTGGGTGTGAGTGCGGCGCTGTGATAAATGTGTACGTGTGTAGTGTGAGGGAAGCGCTGTGAGGACGGTGAGCGTGGGATGTGAGGAAAGAGCTGTGAATGACAGAGTGAGGGTGGGACGAGAGGGAGGTGCTGTGAGTGACAGGCTTAGCGTGGGGTGTGTAGGCGGCACTGTGAGAGAAGGCAGAATGGAAGTCTGCGCCACACTTACCGATCATCCTGTGCTACCTGGAACATAACCGCAAGAAAAAAGGTCGTAATATACGCATGAGGACTATCGCTAGGCCAAGTCCCTTACACGATCACCGAGTGAACCCTTTGCTGGTATAGACACAGTAGGAAACATGAGGGAACAAATCATAAATGCTTGGAGCCTACGTCCGTTCAACCTCCTGTCAGCAAATGTGAAGAACATTACGGGGAGATCCCAGGACTTCTTGAGAAAGATAGACTAAAATAATTCTCCAAGGTGTATCTGACCAATCAGGTTATACATTATAAATCATATGGTGACCTGATGCATCAGCTCTTACCCAAGAAGCTTGATGGCAGCCTGAGCTGCTGAGATCGAAGACAGCACCTGGTGCCACCAGCGCAACATGTGTTCATATGGCAAGCTGAGAAAGGGTGAGGCACAGCTGGGAATGGCGAGGCCTGCCTATGGGAGACACATCTTGATGAACTAAGTGCTGCAGTAGCCAGTAAAGACATGGGTGAACTAAAGAACAAATTTGACCAAGAGTTCACTGATAGGGAGACATGACGAGAAACGTCGAGCATCGTAACATATGAAAACAAATTCAACACATTTCTCAGCACGTCTGCAACAATGAACGATGAATGACGCCCACTTAACTTGCTCTTCACGAAGAATATTCAGATTTAACCAACTTACTCCCGCAGTATAATGGATAGTGGGACATTAACTATAAGAAAATCTACAAAAAGAACAACACCCATATGCGAAGGAGGAGGGAGCAGGGGAAGTTAACACGTCGCTCTCTGGTACGTAGTGGGTGGCATGTGAAGCACTAGAACTGGGTGCTGCAAGACAGGAAGTGAGACGGAGGTGTGATTTACATACTAAGATCTAGGACATGGAGGAATATATCTGAAAGGAGAGATCTGCGATAAGGATGACTGAATGTGGGAGGAGAGATTTGTGATTAAGAAGGTTGAATGCAGGAAGACAGATGTAGGCTGTAGAGTGATGGAGGTGGTATGCATGGACCAATACCTCCCGACCACTGGACAGGCGCAGGAAATGGCCCCCACCAAGTCAATTTTTCATAACTGGTCGCCCTGCCCTCACCAGGCCAATCACATGCTACTGCAAAGTAAATTTCCTCATTCAGAAAAGACTTTTAGTACACCATAGACAATTTCTGTGGGGAAGTGGTTAGCGTTCCCGATCGTGACGCATTCAAGGGCCGCCCAGGGTCGAGCGCACAAGTTCGAATCCTGGATGTGGCAGTCCGTCCACAGTCAACCCAGCTGTTTATCAACCCCGAGGGGTAGGTCGATAAAACAGGTACCTGGCTCAGACTAATATGAAAAAAAGTAACAGCTTTAGCAGCAGTTGGTAGCACAAACAAGAACATAAGCGGGAAAATTAGCCGTAATAAGAGATATATGAAAATCAATCCACTGAGGCAAGAGTCCACGTATATACGGAAGTCGGGAGGCCACAGATGTATGGGGTGGCCAGGGGTGCACGGTTGTCAGGAGGTCACATAAACAAGTATGGGTTGGCCAGGGGCACATGGGAGTCAGGAGGTCACACAAGCATAGGATGCGTGATAATGTATGGCAGTTGAGGGAATACATGGTCTCTGAATGTTCATTCATGTTGGCCGGTAATACTCTGTACGTAACAATAAAATTTCATGAGACCTTCATAAACACCAAGACCTCTCGGCCTTAAGACATCAACTAAAACGGAGGAAAAATCCTAACGTAATGTAATCAATCTGAATAACATGAAAAGAAGAGAAAGAGAGAGAGAGAGAAAAAAAATGATAGGCAAGCGCCATCATCCCACACGAGGAGACAGTCCATGTAACCCGCCCTCTTTAATTCATCAGCAGGCGACCCTCTAGAGAGCGAGACTATATCAGCACGTCCTCAACCACGACACGAAGTCCGGAGTTGTCCTAGACTTTCCTTCCAGCGATGGCGTCCTTGACTCGGTGAATCCTAAAAGCTCTGCGGCTCTTCCGTACTCCATTTGCCTCAATGGTTAAGCGACAAGCCATCGGCCACGGCTTCCCCATCATTCACCTCCCATCCTTCCCCCCTGTGCCTCGTACTCCCCGACTCCACTCCCACTCGCTCCCTTTTCTGATCGCCTCATCCCACGCCACATGCCTTTGAGACATCGTGGGTGTGGCGTGGGCGTCCTATGATTAGTGGTTTTAGTCCTCCCGTCTGGCTATATAAAGAAGTTCCGGGAAGGAGGCCACGCCGCCATGGTAAGGTACAGTCACTTATTCATGTTACATCATGGGAGGGTAGCCCCTCCACCCAAGGCTACCGACGCTTTCTTGACGCGTCAGCGAAAGGTCAAAAGCCTCGCTATTGTTTCCAATATCTTCTAAGTGACACGAGACATCTTTAGTATGAATTAACATAGATCACCTTTTAAGATACAGGACACCTCCTACCTTACCTTCCTCTCCGAAAGACAGACTATTACTAAAATTTCCAGCAAAAAGTTGAAATAAGACTATTTCAGTAAGCTATGCGAGAGCCAATTACTACCAGCATGTTTGACATCCGTGGTTCTACTTTCTAAAGCTCCTCTGCATCTGACGAAAAAGGCCCAATACCTTAAGTTATCCTAAGAAAACATACGCACGACCATACTGGTAACAAAATAATTTCAGGACAGCATATAAGGGTTATGTCGTTATGAGTGTGTAGAGGGAGAGAGAGAGAGAGAGAGAGAGAGAGAGAGAGAGAGAGAGAGAGAGAGAGATATAGATAGAGATATATATAGATATA
>JAUUDZ010229440.1:0-17374 GCA_032361705.1 Panulirus versicolor | reverse complement strand
TATATATATATATATATATATATATATATATATATATATATGCAGTCATGATCACATGGATGGATATGAGTTAAACCATATTGATTGAACTGATACTAGGAATATTCTATTTCCTCCTATACAAATCGTATGTTGATTTTTTTGTTTTTCATATCAGTTATGATCCCCTTTCTCTCCCTTAAAAGACATGCTCCGGACCCTTATAACTGTACCGTAATGGTTTTTCGAACGACTCTAATTGATGTAAACCACATTAACAGGGCATGCGAAATATGCGAGATTCATGACATTACTTGAAACTGTCATCCTCCTTAGCAATCTATCTATCTACTAATATTTCTGAAGCTCGTTCCCACCAGGTACTCCCATCAAGGGGTTTGCCGTAGCAAAAGTATTTTATCCCTGCCCTTACCTGCCTCCCTCACATACATCATTCCACTCTTTCTGACGCCATTTTCTCTCTCCAGTACTCTTTCACTCTACTTCCACATGTCACAAATGGTCTTCCTATAACACCATCCCCTTTACTCGCATCATACACTCTCCTTGTAGAATGCCCACCTTATACTCCAACATGCCCAGACCACCTCGGAAAGTATCATGCTTCACTCTTACACAATCCATTCCCTTCCATAACACATCTCTCATAAACCTTCATAATTTCTTTCATATACTCCATTCACTCATATCACGTGCTCCACTCAAATAGCTCAATTCCACAGCCTTGATTCTTGACCTCCAAGACTCATGTCTATGCTTCGACTGCTTAGGAGGACTATGCTGTACCTAAATTCTTTCTTCACTTCAAAACTTACACTTGTACCCGTCATTATTCTATTAAGGGATCCAGTGACTCTTCTGTCCTGTACTACTCTTTCCCTGATTGCACCTTCCATATCACTAAACTCAACCAAGAGGGCTCCTCTATATCTATAGCACAGTTTAGTTCACACTTTCTTCTGTCACTCCATAGGGCTTTGCAAAATCTATACTGTAAATGTTTCCTCTCAAACACCATTACTTTATTTTTACTCACACTTACCTTTAATTGCTTATGCTTACACACATCATAAAACACACTTATAACCTTCTGCAACTCCTCTTCACTCTCAGTAAACAACACAGCATTATCCACAAACAGGCCATCACTAGCATCACTAGCCACCATACCTCGCCATCACTCTATTTCTGCACCCCCTTTCCTTAATTTTGCTTTTGTTTCTCTTATAACTCCATCAATAAACTTGTTAGAAAGCCATGGTGATATTATACCGCCCTACCTCACAACTACATATATTCCAAAACTTTTGCTCAACTTTCCATCTGCTCTTAAACATGCATTTGCTCCACTATAGAAGGCTTTCACATCATACAGTAGTAGTCCCCCAGCCACACGTATTCTTAACACATCCCACAAAGAATTCTACTTTACTCTCATACACTTTCATCAAATCCATAAAAGCCGCATTAACCTACTCATGTTTCACTAGATATCTTTCCACAATTGTTCTCACCACAAAAATCTGATCTGCACAGCCTCTACCTTTCCAAAAACCCCTTGCTCCTAACTTATTCTGCATTTAGTCATCTTCATCACTATATCAATCAACATTTGCATACACCTTTCCTAGTACTCTTACCTGATTTATCCCTCTATAATTGCTACATTCATCCTTAATACGTTTTCCTTACGATGAAGAAACAATAATAGCTTTTACCTAATCCTAAATCACTACTTTCTACTTCCATGGTAAATCACATATCAGTGCATCCACTCTATCACAATATTTCCTCCATACTTCAGCATTTTAGTCATAAATCCCAACTACTCCAATCCCTTTCCTACCTTCAACTTAATTATCACTCTTTTTACCTCTCTTCTTAGTAAAGGCCCCTGCACTTGCATCCTTTTCTTTCCATCCTCTATACCCATACATATAACAACTGCTGCCTCTTCTCCTACATTCATCAGTTCTCCGTACTCTTTCCATTATCCTTTCATTTGCTCCTTTTGATTCAGCAACTCCCCTTCCTTACTTCTCACATTTATATTTCCACTATTACATCCACCTCTTTCCTTTTCCTTCCCCTTTCAGTATAATGTCTTATTTTTTCCTAAGCTTTTCACCCAACTTTTTTCCAAAATCTTCATCTCATCTTTTTTTTGCTTTCCTCTATTAGCTTCTTAACATTCCACTTCCACATCTTATATTCTCCCTTCCTTTTCCTTTTTTTTTGCTGAACTTCCACTAGTAGATTTCTTTCAAGCAATGTACCATATGCCATTTTCTTTTCCATAGAATTTGTAATCATCCAACTATCATGCATTTCCCTTATTATCATATCTCATAACCTTGTACCCAATCACCAATTCTTCAAGTTTTAACAGTCTTTCTTAAAACAATTATACAATTCATTCAATAATGACTGTATCCCTAAATTTACTGCACTTTTATCTAAATTTTCTGTCCCCCTTCTTTCATACTCCACCCTACATTCTTTCTAATTCATCTTCTAATTTGCCAACACCATAACAATTCTTCCTTACACTACACCTCCACTTCTTGATCCTCACCTCCAGAAGAAATTGAGAATGGTCAGAATTTCCAAAGAACACTCTCACAATTCAAGCATCCAGCCACACAATCAATCAGACCCTTTTCTTCTCTTCCATTATTAACCCCTTTAAGCACAAACATCCACAAGATAACTTCCATCCTCATCTACTCCAGGCACTCTCCATTTACCAACTATCTTGTCAATTTCATCGCATCCCATCTTTGCATCCATATCATCCATTACAACAACCTTTCTCTTTCTCATACCCATTTATACAGTCATTCAAATTTCTCCAGAAATGTTTTGTTTGATCCTTACCATGTACAGTCTTCATGTTCACAGATGCATATAAACATACCTATGCATACTTCACAATTCCAATCTTTCCTTTCACCCTCCCATAACCTCAGTGATAGCACAATTGTATATCCTTCTTTCCCTCTTTCCAGATAATTTTCATTCATTCCCATCCATAACACTCCTCTTTCCATACCCTCACACAACAATCGTTTTAGCAGGTTACCTTGAAACTATTGCTTTGATAGCCATGGGACTGTTAAACTAAAATATTACTTATATATATGAGTTTTGATTTTGGTGCATTGCACACGACAGCTAGAGAATGGATGTGACAAAATATAGCCTTTCTTTGTCTGTTCCTGGTGCTATCGCTGGAAACCGTAATGATGTATGGAAAAAAAGAGTTCTTTATGAAACCCTCTGACTGATGCTAGGCACGTTTAAATAATGTTTCTGTGTCAGAAACTATATTTGTTTTATTAAGTTTACCAGTTTCTGATAATGTTGGTACACTAAACACTCCATATTACAAATAAAAGTTTGGTATGGTTGGCGTCTTTGGCTCACATCTCCCACTCGTTGGTTGTCGCAACAAACTTCCAACTCTTAGAACAGTGAATGTTGTATCACTGTTGCACTGAATTGGTTTCCCATTAACCTACAACTGGAAACTGTCACATGCCAGTCTTATTACAATTATATAATTCTTGGTTATTGATTGAGGATAATGTTAGCAATATGTGGGTAAACTATAAATGATATGTAAAATCCCATTCTTAGTTAACTATATAGGCTATATACTATCCAGCAAGTGGTTTCTATGCTCTTATTCAATACCATTAGATGTATATCAAACTGTGATAAAAAATATTGGTTCACCTTTGAATTTTGGGCTGAAAAAATTGAAAGGCTTCTAAAACTTATCAAACAATCTATTTCACAGGTGAATATAAATTCTATAGGCTTCCTTAGCACTGATAAACTTCTGATAAAATCATTCCTCAGGCTATGTTGGGGGTACTTTTAAGGTTCTGGATCAGGCTATCCTATTGTCTTTGGTGCCTAGCATTCAGCAGTTTTTGAAAACAATCTTTTGCACGTTATTGCTGTCGACATTCCTCATTAAGCACTAATCTAACTTTTGCGACTTTATATCTGGATTTTGCAATTTCTTTTGGGAAACCACGTACAGCATAGATATGAGTGCGCAATAAATGCAATGCTTTTTATGGATACTTAAAATTTTCTTTTGTTTGAACTTCAGAATAAAGGTTTGTAGGATTCTTGCTGATAACAAACTTTATGTGTGTTGCCATTTCCAAAAATACTGAAGCAAGTAAAGTACATAGTCACTTTTTCAAGTCTTGCCCTTGGTTAAACACAGTACTGGGCTTTCCATTGTGTGTTTGGGAAAGTGATAGAGCCACACTCAAAGAATGTCTACCTAACTTCTGGGAGTGACTGTCTCATGTCTCTTTCACCTTTAGGTGCTTGATTGTCTTTCTGTCATCAATGTTATTTTCCTGTGTCCAAAGAGTTTATAAAACATAATAGCATTAATAAAATAAGTACAATCCTTTACCTAACATATTAAATACCATCAAAGTAATTTCTAGTAACACAATTTATACCATGCCCAATTTATATAAAGCTTAAACAATATTCTTTAAATATTTTCATAGTTACCCACGAAATCCAAAACTCTTAGCACTCAATCACTATCCGATTGTCACATTCAATTTTATCCAAAAGAGTATTTCAAATTTTCTTGCTAGGCTTCGCATCCACCATTTACCCATTCAAAATTTTTAATTTCTTCACATGAAATATTTTATTTCTCATTATTTCTACTGCCCTGCATTTCTCTTTTGTATTTCAAGATGGTCATTGTTCAACCACATACATGTATCTATGTACAATAGTCCTGAAAAAGACATAGCAAGAATGTTCCAAAAAATGAGAAATGTTTGAGTGCTCCTGTTCACTATATATTACAATGCTGATGTATAATCAACTGTATTAGTGCATTCCACAAAGTGAATTATACACGAAAAACTTTCTTTCCTTACCTTCACTTTTATCTCTACTCCATATTCTCAAAGTTCTCTTATACTGATCAAAACACTCATTCACTTATGATTGCCATGAATGTATGGTAAGTTGTTATTTATGACTCCCCAGTCATCTCCTTCATACACGAGATATCTGCCAACTTTACTTGAAAGAAGTTCAATTTTGTTGTTCTGAAATAAAACTCTTCCAGTTTGGGTTGTACGTGTTTGCTTTATACCTTCAATCCGACCTGAAAATGTAGAAATTACAGACTATTAAGTTAAGGAGAATGTAAACAGTTATATAGTGATATTCTCCATTTAATATTATAAGAATTGTTATCACCAAGCACACTTCTTGAGCTTTAGAATCTATGTCCAGCATTTTTTTAGGAAATCTGTATGGATATTCACTCATTATAATTATAATTCAGTTCCACAATATATCTTTAAAGTTTATGTACTTGTAAACAATTCACTACAGAATCAGTTTGTGGGATACTTTGAATACTAATGCCCTACTGGTCACTATTTCATCCACAGCTGAACATTATGAAAAGCCTACGTACATACATTCTGATACACAAATGTGTGGGAAGATATTCAAAATAAACCTTTGTATCCAATCCCAAGGTACTGAAGTATATAAAGTGCATTTCATTTTTTGAGCAAGGTGTGTGTGAATCAACAACAAGATGAACTTGTCTCTTGCCCTGGTCCATTACATTTATAAATATAAAGCAATATGCTGGTTTTCAGCATGTAATACCATAGCTGACCAGTACTCATAACTAACTTTGTAGTGTCACCAGAGATACAGATGCTACCAAAATCATGAGAATAAAATGGCTATACAGTGATAAAAAATCAGTGCCCAAGTAACTATCACCAGGTTTGAATTACTTTATACAAGAGACATGACTTGGGGAAAACATTTATGACCCGCCACTTTTACTATTTTCTTTCACCCTATATTCTCTTTCCCATAATTAGGCAGGTTCATATGTCCTTGGAAGGATTTGGCAAGTAAGTGTCCAAAGTAGGAGCAAATGACATGCTCCTAACAAAAAATCAGACCAACTGGAAAACTTTCCCTTTGTTAGCACTATGACTAATTTTGTTACAATCCTCACCAGTACTGACTTACTCATTCTTGCTAACATACAAATTCCTTGCATAACCTTGTAAGTGAAATGCTGAATCCTAAAAGAGACACTTTCTTCCACTAAATTTATAAATATCAACCTGACCTTCTAATACACTGTCAATGGAAAATTATTAACGATGAAAGAATAATCTCAGAAGCAGCAGACCAGCAGCATGAGACTAATTATTGATTATTTAGAATTATTTTCCACATAGTGCCATGTTTTCAGTACCTCAATCACTGAATTAAAGAACAGAATTAATGACAATATCATCACATATTTTTTCATTTCAATTTACACTATTTCCCCAGTTTGAGTCTAATATGCTTTATTTTGTTTCTGTACTAAAATAGAGTAAGGTCTATATGCTACAGTATACAGCACAGTATAAACTTCTATTCACATATCAATTCCTTATCATTAGTAATGAAAGCAGAAGGATAAGGAATGCAAATCTATAATTATCTAAAATCGTTCAAAAAAGTTAAGGATTTCCTATTTCCTCTCTGTAAACACTAAAGAATATCTACAAAAATAAACTCGACCACATTTAAACAGAACAACAAAATACATCAATAAAATGAATTTGTGCATAAGTAACCAGATATTTAACAAAACAATATGAATCCATAGAATTCACATCAAAATCCTCAACACAAACTCACATTCATTACACTGGCCTTCATAAATCTACATATATCATCAATACCTTTCATCCAAAAAGTACTTAGACTACAAAACAATGGTCCATGCCATATGTGTTTCATAATCATCAACTTAATATATTACATCACTGGTCTGTACACATATCACAAAATATAAATGTTTGATTCTGTAAAACAACTTATAACAAAAATAATGACAATGATACTAGTTATATGAAGTGCTTATATAAAGGCAATGAAACTAACATCATACACATAAAACCAAAATTAATTACATGTACCCTAAACAATACCATGTACATTTGTACTGTATTCAGTTTTGGTGCTTTATATTAACAAATCACTGTGTGCCAAACAGTAAGTAAGGTGGAAATAATCTTGGATATGTTTCTGATTATCCTGTATTGTAAGTTTTCTTGCAAAACGTTACCTAAAATTATGATATGTCCAAAACTGCAGCAACCAGGTTAACATACACTATGAAAAATGACAAAGTACAGTTCTTCCCCCACACAGTAGTTATTTTCTGTAAAACAAGAGCTGTTTTTGCTCAAGTCTATTACATGATGTATCTAAAAACGTATGCAGAAAAGAGGACTTGGTTGTCTTTCAGATGGTTAGAAAATTGTAATCACATTCCAATATACATCGATTAAAATATGAAAAAAATGGAACATTTTAAGACTCTTAGGCAATAACCTGAATGTTACAATGTATAATGCCACTGTTTTACCATGAAACTAATATTCTGGAGAGAGTACTATAATCTATGAAAGTAAAAACATTCTTAAGTTTCTCTTCAACAAACTAGAAATCTATTACTAAGAATTTATGAAGATACAGATATCAAAGAACTATGTCCAGCAGAGTTATTCTTTTCAATTCCTCCTCCTAAAAGAAAAAGTATGTGAAAGTAACTAAACAAAATATACAAATAAGATGAAAATGAAAAATAAAACCCATTCTAGCAGTTGTTTTCAATAAAGGATTATAGTACCTTACTTATACAATATTCTAAAAATGCTAAATAAATAAAAGATATGAGTCAGAAGAAAGAAATCAAGTGATGTGATTCAAAAGATGATACAAAATATACATCAAGATTTTATAGCATAGTACAGTTGTTTAGATAATTTATAGAAGTTATTGTTTAAGATAAAAATCACGTAAAGCTGCACTGCATTCACGCTAAAGCACAAAACAGTAATGAGATAAATTCAGCCTCTAGAAAATTGGGGTTACCATCAAAGAATGGTAATAGTGTCCAAGGGGACTTGAACAGGAATTCTGATGATCATTTAGTGCATCTTTAACTATATCTTCCTGGTAGAAGAGATAAAAAGAATATAAGTATACAGCAGAAGCTATGAGGTGATGACCAAGACAAGCTAACATAAAAAAAAGTTGCTCGTATAGATGGTAAAACTTCATGAATTCCGCTGTATGCTCTGCTATTATTAGTGGATTTGGAACTGAAACTGGCTTATAGTATAAAAATAATATAGTGGAATGTGAAACTGCAAGGAGATATGTTTGGACAATAACAAAGAATATCATGTGATCATATATCATTTAACTTAATGTGGCAATGATAATTCAAATCATAATGATAACATTACCTTCACATCACAAGAATTTGGTTAAGGCAAGCTGAAATGCAACTTAAGACAGACTGATGACCTGTTTGATGTGTTTTTGCACTGTTTTGCCCAAGTGCATATTGCAAATATACATAGAAAAGGTAACTGGAGATACAGATAATACACTTCTGGTTTTGTGTCATATGTGATTAATATATGTTTTACACATGAATTGCTCCATCTCTTAATTTTGTATATATGTACCATGTTTTTCACTCCTAAATGTATGTACACACATATAAAATGAAAGAATGAATAAAAATTTAAGTTAACTTGAATGTTATTATGAATAAGTAAATGAAATCTTGGTTCATATGGACAGCATACAGAAATATACAATTACAATTAATATATAATTACAGAGTGTGTAATTATGAACATAAGGAAACATATAACATAAGTGACTGAATGTACTGGCCTCCTTTACTATTACATTAACTGGAAAGAACAGAGTAATTCTAGAAATAGAACTTCAAAAATATAAAGTTTCAATCTATTTTCACTTATTGTTACTGCATACCACACATATTTTTTCACAGTTTTATTTATATTCGTAATTCTTTTATTTTCAATCAGCAAATTAAGAAGCCTTGCAAAAGAAAACAGGCTCCTTAGCTGATTTATCTTGTATGTTTAATGTCTACAGTACAAATGAAATACTCTGTGTCAAAGTTTTCAGGATGCATGCTATTTAGTTTAGTAAGGATAAGAAGTTTAACAGAAATCTCTATCAGCAACTGTAAACTCAACTAAATAAAGCCCTGATACATTTTGGGAATGCTGTTGTTATTAAGTTACATATCTCATTATCTTTTAATGCAAAATACCTTATATTATTGCTGTACCCTAAGCAATCTAACAATAATACATGCCTCAATTACAACTTGTCCTCCAAACTGCACCTAAACATATATAAAACTATAATATCCTTCTGGGAAATGATACTTAAAGGAAGGGGCCTGATGGCAGAAGAGCTGCATATTCAGGACAATATACTGATAAACACAAAGGAAATATAACTGATCTAATACAAAATGCAAGTACTCAGACTTTGATTTCTGCAGTAAAGAATATACCAGTATGGCTACTTATCTGCTGTCTTTCTCCCCTGCTAAACTTAATAACCTTATCTTTATTCACACAAACTCTCACATACTCTCCTAAACTCAGGTACCAGCCTTTACAATTTCTCACTCGAGTCTGCCACCAAAACCCATGTCATCAGTAAACAGCAACTGACTCGCCTCCCAGGCTGCCACAACACCTCCAACAAATTGCAGACCCTATCCTCCCTTCCAAGACCCTTGCATTTATATCCTTCACCTCCTCAGCCATAAACAGATAAAAAGCCATGATGACATTACACACCCTTGTCACAGTCTCACTTCCGCCTGGAATCACTCACCTTCCTCTCTTCCTACTTGCACACATGCCTTACTCCCTTGACAGAAACTCCTCACAGCTTTAAGTAGCTTTCCTCCCACACCAGATATCTGTAGCAACTTCCAAATAGTACCTCTATTAACCATATCATACACTTTCTCCAGAGCAATGAATGCCACATACAAATACTTCTCTTTTTGTATTTCTCACACAGATACTTCAAAGTTGTGTTTTGACAACAGAATCTTCTTGGTTTTACATGCACCATTTGTTGACACTTTAAACAACCTTACCTTAATTTGCATTTTTCAGTTACATGTGATTTGCAGACAGTGAAAGTGATCTCACAAACCCCAGATGTTTCCTATATACTTTGCAAAAAATAAAATATATATTGTAATTCTAATTTACAAAATACCAAGTTTATTGTATGTCAGAATTAGAAATCTGTTTGATTCATATGATCCACTTCATGGAAATGGGAGCAGAATTAGAAATGAAAATGATAAAAAACAAAAATAAAATTAACGTGACTGAAAACTAAACTGAATCATGGACAACCAGGATGAAATTCTGACTCTGGAGTGAAGAAACTATTAGAACAATCTTCTGCATTTCAAAGTCAGCAGCAACTACACTGCAAGAAATACACACTAATAACCTGCCGACAGTATATCTCTTATTCTGAAGTTAGTGCCACATTCATAATCGCGGCCATCTTTTACCTCACAACTTGGCCTACACTTTTAAGAATCAGTTCAAGATAATCACTTGTAAAAGTGAGGCTTAATATACCTAAAGGAAGTATGGTGATTAACTGCAACAGCGGAAAAATCTGTTACTGTCACAACTATACAATTCAATACAAAAAGCTGAGCCTACAATGCTACTCAGAAATGCCCACTATATAAGTAAACGATTCGCATAAACAGCCTGGACTGACATCATATCTTAATACATACATCATATCATTTAACCAGTTCATGTCAAGACCCAGTTCATGGATGTCCAAAACAACAATGAGTTGGCAATAATGACTTGCTTCATCTTAAGCCGACACAAATTAATATATTAACAATTCTGAAATAAAATCCAAATGATTTACATTCAGTGAAAATGTATGCTGCATCTTTTATGAATAAAATAACAGGCTGAAAAAGAAGACTGCAAATCTATTTTCAGAAACTATTTCAATAAGCTCATTTCAAAAGATTTGCTACTAGACTTTTCACATTAGAATCACGTTTTAGGCAATTTCTGCGATCTTCACATAAGTAATGTTATTTCCCTAATGCTGCACCTTGCAAATGAACACTTACCACTAGAACAGGACCGTTATCTTATTCTGATTACAATCTGTATAACCGAAGCTACCATACACAAATTTTGGAGAGGAATGGTTGGACAAGGTTTCCAAGTGCAAAGCTAGCAAGAAGGTTGGTCTGGTAGCTTCTAACTGGACACTGCTTTATGATGAAATATCAGGCAGTGCTAATAAACAGGTCAAATCTGGAGTGTGCACACCATGTCCAACAGACCTTCTCCTGTTTAAGGTAAGTCAGTTTTTCAAGGGCATCAGTCCATCACTAATAATATAATTGAAAACATATAAGTTCATGTTACTGCATCTCCAAAAGCTCCTGTACTGCCATCATCCTTCCTCCCTCCCCCCAAAAATTTTCTTTATGTATCTTTATATAAAATGATTAGTGTTTAAACAAATATCTGGATAACAAATATCTGGATAACATAATTCTTTTTTCTTTGAGAATGAATATCAATCATCTCACTATCACTATACTATGGCCATTATGCATTATGACGTCTGTATCTATTTCATTTGTAAACCATATACATAATGATGTTTTATAAGGACTAATTGTTGCTAACTATCAACAGGTATTTTGATACCAAAATATGATAACAGCTTTAGAAATAACAATGATATATGAGAAAAACTATGATTTTTGGATAACATTTTGTATATGACAATTCACTTTTAATCCCTTCATAGACACTAGGAATGGAGCATTTTTTAAATCACAATCAACTGCACAATGCAATGATATGTATAAAACATTTCATATAGCCTTACCTATCTCATTTTTCTATACCATCCTATCTGGAACCTTAGGCCACTAAATGTTCAATGATATTTTCAACATTCCCAACACAAAACAAACATATGATATGCTTTAGAATTATGATTCTAAAACATACTCTGACAAATTTAAAGTGTGGTATTAACAGTCATCAAAAATTCCAGGACAGAAAGATCAAGTGCGGTATGAGTAATCACTAAAAATTCCACGGTAAAAAGATCAAACACATAAGACTAGCTACACAATGTAGAAAAATAACTAAAAACTTGAGTCAATAAAAGAGTAGTAACTTATAAATAATCCACTGATCATTTATAGTCATATCTACATGTTCACTTTAATAATCTCCACCATTCTCCCTTGATATCCAATTACAGAACATTCAGACCAAAAATCTGTCTGTTACAAGTTTAAGTAGTTCGTTACACTAAAGATAATAATCTCATGACTGTACTTGTATAAAAACTTGAAAATGTTAGATATCTGGTGAATGAAGAGCTTATTTCCTCTTAGTAAACACAACTGACAGTATTACTGTGCAATCAAATATGATCGAGAATTGTTCTCAAATTAGAAAAAAGCATGAACTTAAATCCTGATAATGTTTCTCAAGATTATGGACATCTTCCATAATCTTACTCAAGCCATGATTTGAATTACTGAAGTATAATGCCATTGTTTTTAATCTACATTCAATGCAAACTAAGATTAAATAGGAATGTCAGTCTTGTTCTACAGATCCCTGTTCAAACAAAAAGTTCAGTAGTCTAAACCCTGCCTAATACTAAATGTTGAATCACAACTTGCAACAAAGTACAAATATTAAGTATGAGCAATATCATATATGTCTCTGACTTGTCTCGCTGTCAATATCAACTTAACTGTTGACATTTTGGTACTCCGAAAAATTCTAAAAGTTTTAAATAATTCACACATTGAACATGACACTATCACCTTCACTCATAATGCTTATCTTTGGAGCAAAGTACTGTTGAACCTTCATATACATCTGCTGCATAGATACCAAGAAGGGAGTGGACCCTTTGCTTTTCTTCCCAAAGATGTTGAGATATATTCCAACTAAGACCAATAGCCCACTCCACACATATCTGAAGAATAAAAGATAGTAAGAAATGAAAAATGACTTGCATTCATTTATTCATTAATGAATAACTAAAAAAACCAGCATGAATTTTAATTTCAATTCAATATCACATAAGGAATTAGAAATTTTTGCCCTTTTGCCAGCCAACTGGATTGGAATTTAAGTTCTGCCAAACCAATTCCTACAAAAGATGCACATGGCCTTAGATATATGCAGCACTCCTGAAACTGACTACATGTAAATATTCAGATACATATGGGTGAATCAAATATGAAGGAATCTTTCAGAAATGTAAGCAAATGACATAACTAATCATCTTTATAAGTAGGATAATTTAGACACAGTAGGCGTTAGTGAGAAAAGGTTAAGAAGACACAAACAAATTTGACTAAAATGGGGTGATGGATTGAAATTAACCTTGTTCACATATAAATATGGTTATAAGAAGGAGGAAGTGGGATTTTTCATGAACAGTGAATGTTTTGGAAAGACAACTAACTGCAATTAAGTATGATCTCATGTGATCTGTTGCAAAATTCATGTTTTTTCTTTGTTTACACCATCATTTAGGTAATTCATGTATATCATAAAGTAAAAATATGCTGGCTTTGTGTGTTATATGTAATAACAATACAAAAAAATCATAAAGTGATAGTATAATGTTTTTGATGGATGCCCATGAGTCAGCAACAAGGGCTGCTTAGCATTCCTTTAAATCCAACACTCAAATCTCTTTTGTGCCCTTTGCAGTTTGTTCATTATTATGAATATATATTATGTATCATGATAAAAAAAAAAATCAAGATGTGTAATCATAATACACAATGTTTTTGACAAGTACTCATGAGTTTACATCACATGCCTGCTTTACATCCCTTTAAATCTGCAACTTAATATTCTTCACACCTTTTACTGTTCATTCATTATCAGTGTGTGGGGCTCAGTGTGTGGGGCAAGAAATATGTTACACTTGAAGAAGACATCAGACAATAAGTACTTTATTTCCATCTTTTTATAAATTTTCCCTTCTATCAGATGATGCTTTTCAGAAATACTGTTGCCTGACATGGAAACTCTGGTTTTGCCTTTCCGAAAAAGTAGCAAATATGGAACCATTACCTTTTCCATTTTTTCTAATTTTTCCATATGCAGAATTGCTCACATCCATTCTCTAGCTGTCATGTATAATGCTCCATAGCCACAGCCCCTAAGTACTAGGCCCTATAAGACCTCTCTGTGGTTTCATACTATGTACTCGAATATTCACATTCCACAGGAAAGCAGCTTAATGGCAATTTATTCACAGAAAAAAGGGGTTTAAAAGTGATTTCATATAGGTATTGAAAATTATCAGTGGCTTCATCAGTTCTGACTAAAGCAGCTACCTAAGCCTAGATCAGCCTGTTTTTATCTACAGTAAAAGGTATGAACTCGTAGGTAAGTACTTCATTTCGAATGAGACAAATTACTATTTTTTCATCAAGACTATTATTCTATGATATAAGTTTTTCATCAAGACTATTATTCTATGATATAATTTAACACTACAAGTAGTTGAAAGCAACACCAAACATATGATTCAAATAAGCTAGATGAATACTTCCCTTCAAGGGCATGAATGACACTATTTGTGCTACAGTAGTTAATGAAGTTTACATGGCATTCTCCTTATATTACCCATATGCTTTTCTATCATCTCCACAATAAGTGCCATATTTCTTATCTCTTTTGGCATTTCTGTTAAAACAGCCTTGAAAGGACCCAAAGGTCAGTTGCTATTTGGAACCCTTTGTAATTATGGATTGAAAGAAGGAATATGCTGAAGTTAATATGATAAGTGGGAGGACATCAAGGCTGTGTAATATCACCATGGTTATGCAATGTCTGTGTGTATAGGCCATTATGTGAGATGAGTGAGGAAAGACCACTGCAGCAAACAGCTGAACTATGATGGAATAGAATGGAAGTCACCATAATGTCAAGCTTTTAACTCAATTAAAGGAGATGAGTAAAATATATCAAGTTGCTTTGGAGAACGACACTAAAAACAAATGAGAGTGTGGGAAAGGTTCTGTTTTTCGAAAAACAAAATCAATGAGTTTAAGCATTTGCAAGTGTGATCAATAAGGATAATGGTGGTAGGGCTGATGTGAAAAGTAAAAGGAAACTCTTTTGGAGGAACACTGGTGAATGGAAAGAATTTGTGTTAAGATTGCTAGAAATTTTCTCAGCCCAACTATAAGATTAAAAACCTTAGTTTTCCTAGATTCAGAAAGGTTATACATAAGAACAGTAGAGATTAATAAGTTTCATAATACAATTCAAATTAAGAGATACACAGAAGGAGAATATGAAAAATTTTGAGTAACAAAATAATTATAAAGATACACAGAAAATCCTTTAAAGTATGAAGATGGTATGGCCATGTAAGATATACTGCAGATAATATCAGGTACTATAAACAAGTGGAAAGCATGGTTCAAGGTAAACAAAAAACAATTATGTACAAGAGGCAATACAGACAAAATGTACGATGAGAGAAAAAAAGAGGTATGAGAACAACTTGGAAAAGCATAAAATATCATTAAATGCCAAAACTAGGATTTGGAAAATTTTCCGCTAAGAACATCCACCTTCACATCAAGTGCCATTCTTCTATACACTGATGAATATCGTTTGCCTGTACTAACAAAGATCTACACTCTTTAGCACATTTTCTTGGGATATTAATCATTCCATAGCAGATACTTGGAAAAGCTGCTAAAACAATGTCATCACTGTCGTTATAATAATATGTATAATCTTTGCTGTTTCATGAACGGCTGTCTTAAATGTACAGTTTGCAAAGTAAGTGACATTCTATTTTCATCTTCCATTAAATTAACGAGTGAATGAATACTTCCATTCTAATAGTAAAACAAAGCAAATTAGAATACAATTTTATCATTAACACATCTATTTTCTACTGCATCTAAGATGAAACTTATTTTCATGAAGCCTTATAAAACTTTAATGAATATGATATGCTTAAAGTATCTACTTAGTCTTTGCATTTAAATTAAATTCAACATTTTAGAATAGATACTTACTGTATAGTGAAGGATTTACTAAAAAGAAGAAAAGATAAGCATATGGTAAGAGCCTTGCGGAAGGTGGTAACGGTGACAGCAACTAAGGCCCCATGAAGTGTTACTAAGGTCAACACAACTTGCACACCACAAAATCCGGCAGCAGAAAGCATCACAGCACGACCATACACTTCCCAAGGAAACTGGCAAGGAAAAATCTGTTAATGTCTACTGTTCAAAAGAAATAACAAATATATGACACTTTTCAGAAACAAAACACAGAAAGCTGAAATGCATAAGCTCCAAGACTTTCTGTTTATGTCATACTATATGCTATAACAAACTGAGCACTTTAATAAACTCCTTATAACATTTCAAACTATATATCATAACAGCCTTGGCCACTACCTAATTTGCAATCCTTAACAGTCATTATACAATATAAGGAATTGCTATACGGAAGATGCTTGGCATTAAGAGATATGTGACAACTTATCTGTATCACATGACCCTTCTCCTAAATTTCTACACCATTGCTTGTATGCATTTATTAGAGAGCAACATATTAAAGGGTTAGTGTGAAGGCTGGTATATTCTATGATCACGATGCTAGATTATAAAGGAAACAAACATCTTTTATGTATAACAGATGAAATTGCACTGCAGTTTACAATGGCTAGGTTACAAAGGAAACAAATTAATCTTCTATGTCTGACAGTGATGAAATTGTACTGCACATTACAATGACTAGGTTACAAAGGAAAAAAAACTATCTTCTATGTCGGACAGTGATGAAATCGCACTGCAGTTTACAATGGAGTTAACTTCTACCTGAACTTTAAGTCTGTCTGTATACAAGAATTATTAGCAAGTTTATTCTCAAAGCTTACTTATGTTTGATTGTGTAGGTAATTAAAGGGTGAGAGAGATGTGTGAAAATAAAAAGAGTGTGGTTGAGAGAGCAGAAGAGGGTGTGTTGAAATGGTTGGACATATGAAGAGAATGAGTGAGGAAAGATTGACAAAGAGGATATATGTGTCAGAGGTGGAGGGAAGGAGGGGGAGGCTATTTCATGTGTGGCATGGTGGTGATGGGAATGGATCAAGGCAGCAAGTATGAATATGTACATGTCTATATATGTATATGTCTGTATATGTATATGTATGTATACGCTGAAATGCATAGGTATGTATATGTGCGTGTGTGGGCGTTTATGTGTATACATGTGTATGTGGGTGGGTTGGGCCATTCTTTTGTCTGTTTCCTTGCACTACCTTGCTGGTGCAAGAGATGGCGATTAAGTGTGATAGAATAACAAAAAATATATACATATGTTATTTATTATTCATTACA
>JAUUDZ010229329.1:0-17375 GCA_032361705.1 Panulirus versicolor | reverse complement strand
CAGTACTTCCAGTAATCCACCGACGTGATCACCCATACAAACACCAGTACTTCCAGTCAACCACGGCGTGAGAAGTCATACAAAAAACAGTACTCCCACTCAGTTATCATGGTGGTCAACCATACAGACAACATTATTCCCAGATAACCACCGATGTGATCAGCTATACAAACATTAGTATTCCCATTAAGCCACCGACGTGATCAGCCATACAAACAACAGTACTCCCAGTCAACAACGTTGTGATCAACCGTACAAGCAACGGTACTTCCAGTCAACCACAGACGTGATCAGCCATATAAACAACAGTGCTCTCAGGCAACCACGTCTTGATCAGCCATACAAAAAACAGTATTCCCACTCACCCACCAACATGATCAGCCATACAAACAAAAGTATTGCTAGTCAACCACGACATAATCAGCCATACAAACAACAGTGCTCCCAGTCAACCACCGATGTGATTAGCCATACTAACAACAGCACTCTTTGTCAACCCCGACGTGATCAGCCATACAAACAACAGTACTCCCAGTCAACCATTGACGTGATCAGCCATACATACAACAATACTCCCAGTCAACCATCGATGTGATTAGCCATACAAACAAACATTACTCACACTCAACCATGACGTGATCAGCATACATAAAAGTACTCACAGTCAACCATCTACGTGATCAGTTATACAACTAACAGAACTCCCAGTCAATCACCGAAGTGATCAGCCGTACAAGCAACAGTACTCCTAGTCAACCACGACGTGAATAACCACACAAAGAACGGTATTCCCAGTCACCTACGATATAATCAGCCATAAAACAACACTACTCTCAGTCAACCACCGACGTGATCACCCATACAAGCAAAGGTAATCCGAATCAACCACCAACTTGATCAGCCATACAAACAACATTATTCCCAGTCAATCACCGATGCGATCAGCCATACAAACAACAGGACTCCCAGTCAACCACCGATGTGATCAGCCATATAAACTACAGCACTCCCACTCAACCACGATGTGATCAGCCATAAAAAACATTACTCCCAGTCAACCGCCAATATGATCAGCCAAACAAACAACAGTACTCACAGTCATCCACAGATGTGATTAGCCATACAAACAACAGTACTCTTTGTCAACCCCGACGTGATCAGCCATATAAACAACAATATTCCCAGTCAACCATCGAAGTGATCAGCCATACAAACAATAGTCCCAGTCAACCACGACGAGATCAGTCATACAAAAAACAGTACTCCCAGTTAACCACCGACGTGATTTGTCATACAAACAATATTATTCGCAGTGAACCACAACATGATCAGCCATACAATAAACAGTACTCCCAGTCAACCACCGACGTGATCTACCATACAAACAGCCGTATTCCAAGTCAATCACCGATATGATGAGCCATACAAACGATAGTACTCACAGTCAACCACCGATGTGATTAACCATACAAACAACAGTACTCTTAGTCAACCACGACGTGATCAGCCATAGAAACAACAGTACTCTCAGTCAACTACCGAAGTGATCAGCTATGCAAACATTATTCCCAGTCAACCACGTCGAGATCAGCCATACAAAAAAAAGTACTCCCTGTCAACCACCGACGTGATTTGCCATATAAGCAATATTATTCCTAGTCAACCACGACGTGATCAGCCATACACGAAATAGTACTCCCAGTCAACAACCGACGTGATCTTCAATACAAACAACAGTAATCCTATTCAACCACCGATATGATCATCCATACAAACAACAGTACTCACAGTCAACCACCGATGTGATCAGCCATACAAATAACAGTGTTCTTAGTCAACCACGATGTGATCAGCCACACAAACAACAGTACTCCCAGTCTACCATCGACATGACTATCCATACAAACAACATTACTCCTAGTTAACCACCAACGTCATCAGCCATATAAACAGCGCTCCTAGTCAACCATGACGTGATCAGCCATACAAACAACAGTACACCAAGTCAACCATTGACGGGATCAGCGATACAAAGAGCAGTACTTTCAGGCAACCACCGACGTGATCAGTCATTAAAACATCAGCTATTCCCAGTCAACCAAGACGTGATCAGCGCTACAAAAAACTTTACTCCCAGTCAACCACTGACGTGATCAGCCATACAAACAACTGTGCTCCGGCCAATCATCGAAATGATCAGCCATACAAACAAAAGTACTCACAGGCAACCCTCGACGCCATCAGCCATATACACAACAGCTTTCCCAGTCATCCACCGACGTGATCAGCCATACAAAAAACAGTACTTACAGTTAACCACCGATGTGACCAGCTATACAAACAACAGTACTCCCAGTCAACCACGACGTGATATGCCATACAAACAATACTCCCAGTCAACCACGATGTGATCACCCATACAATTAAGAGTACTCCCAGTCAACAACCAACGTGATAAGCCATACAAGCAACAGTATTTCCAGTAAACCACCGATGTGAACAGCCACACAAACAACAGTACTCCCAGCCAACCACCGACCTAATAAGCTATACAAACAACAGCATTCCCAGTCAACCATCAACGTGATCAGCCATACAAGCAACAGTATTTCAAGTCAACCACCGACATGTTCAGCCATATAAAAACAGTATTGCCAGTCAACCATTGACGTGATCAGCCATACGAACGACATTATTCCCAGTCAACAACCGACGTAACCAGCCATACAAACAAAAATACTCAGAGTCAATCATGACGAGATCAACCAAAGAAATAACAATATTCCCAGTAAAGAACCGACGTGATCACCCATACAAAGAAAAGTACTCCCAGTCAAGCAAAATGTGATCAGCCATACAAACACCAGTGCTCCCAGTCAGAAATTTAGTGATTAGTCATATAAACAAGAGCACTCCCAGTCAACCAAGACGAAATCAGCCATACAGACAACAGTATTCCCAATCAACCACCGACAAGATCAGCCATACAAACAACAGCACTCACAGTCAACCACCAATGTGATAACCCATAAAAAGAGCAGTACTTCCAGTCAGCCAGCGACGTGATCAGCCATACAAACAACAGTGCCCCCAGTCAACCACAAACGTGATCAGCCATACAAGCAACAGTATTTCCAGTTAACCACTGACCTAAACAGCCATACAAATAATAATACTCCCAGTTAACCAGGACGTGAACAGCCATACAAACAAACAGCCATGCAAACAACAGTACTCCAGTCAACCACGAAGTGATCAGCCACACAAAAATAACAGGTCTCACATTTAACCACGAAGTGACCAACCATACAAAGAACAGTACTCCCAGTTAAAAACGAAGTAAACAGCCATACAAACAACAGAATTCCCAGTCAGCCACCGGCGTGATTAGTCATACAAACAATAGTATTCCCAATCAACCACCAACGTGATCAACCATACAAGCAACAGTATTCCCAGTCAACCACCGACGTGATCAGCCATACAAACAACAGTACTCAAAGTTATCTACAACGTGATTAGTCATACAAACCATAGTACTCCAAGTCAAACACGACGTGATCACTCATACAAACAACAGCACTCCAATTCAACCATGACGTGATAAGCCATACAAAAAACTGTCTTCCCGTCCAATCACCGAAATAATAAGCCATACAAACAACAGTACTCACAGGCAACCTTCGGCGTAAACACCCATATACACAACAGCTTTCTCAGTCACCGACGTGATCAGCCATACAAAAAAAGTCCTCCCAGTTAACCAACGATGTGATCAGCCATACAAACAACAGTACTCCAAGTCAACCACCGACGTGACCAGCAATGCAAACAACAGTACTCCCAGTCAACCATCAAGGTAATCAGCCATACAAACAACAGCACTCCCAGCCGACCTCCGACGTGATCAGCCATACAAACCAATTATGCCCAGTCAGCCACCGATCTGATTAGCCATACAAACAACAGTAATCCCAGTCAACAACCAATGGGATCATCCATACAAAACACAGTATTCCCAGTCAACCACCGACGCGATCAGCCAAACAAACAACAATATTCCCAGTCAACCAACAACGTGAAAAGCCATACAAACAAAAGTACTCACAGTCAATCTTGACGAGATCAACCAAAGAAGCAACAGCATTCCCAGTAAAGAACCGACGTCATCAGCCTTACAAACAAAAGTACTCTAGGTCAAGTAAAAACGTGAGCAGCCATACAAACAACAGTACTCCCAATCAACCACCGACGTGATCAGCCATACAAACAACAGTATTCCCAGTCAACCACTGACGTGATCAGAAAAGCAGACGACAGTACTCCCAGTCAACCGCGACGTGATTAGCCATACAAACAACAGTACTCCCCGTCAGCCAACGACGTGATCAGCCATACCCCCAGTTAACCACAAACGTGATCAGCCGCACAAAAAAACAGTATTTCGAGTCAACCACCATCGTGATCAGTCATACTTATAAAAGTACTCCCAGTCAACCAAGACGTGAACAGCCATATTAACAACAGTGCTCCAGTCAACCACGAAGTGATGAGCCACACAAACAACATTAATCACAGTCAACCATGAAGTGACCAACCATACAAACGTCAGTACTCTCAGTCAACAACGACGTGATTTGCCATACAAACAAGAGTACTCTCAGTTAACCACCGGCGTGATCAGCCATACAATCAACAGTACTCCTAATCAACCACCGACGTGATCAACCATACAAGCAAAAGTACTCCCAGTCAACCACCGACATGATCAGCCATACAAAAAACAGTACTCAAAGTCACCTACGACGTGGTCAGCCATACAAACAACAGTACTTCCAGTCAACCACGACGTGATCAGTTATACAAACAACAGTACTCCTAGTCAACCATGACGTGATCAGCCATACAAACAACAGTACACAAGTCAACCATCGACGTGATCAGCCATATGAAGAACAGTACTTTCAGGCAACCACCGACGTGATCAATCATAAAAACATCAGTTATTCCCAGTCAACCAAGACGTGATCAGCCCTACAAAAAATTTACTCAGTCAACCACCAACGTGATCAGCCATACAAACAACTGTACTCGCGGCCAATCACCGAAATGATCAGCCATACAAACAACAGTACTCACAGGCAACCTGAGACGTCATCAGCCATATACACAACAGCTTTCCCAGTCATCCACCGACGTGATCAGCCATACAAAAACAGTAATAACAGTTAACCACCGATGTGACCAGCTATACAAACAACAGTACTTCCAGTCAACCATGACGTGATATACTATACAAACAACAATACTCCCAGTCAACCATGATGTGGTCAGCCATACAATCAAGAGTACTCCCAGTCAACAACCAATGCGATAAGCCATACAAACAACAGTATTTCCAGTAAACCATCTATGTGAACAGCCACACAAACAACAGTACTTCCACCCAACCACCGACCTAATCAGCTATACAAACAACAGTATCCCCAGTCAACCCCCAACGTGATCAGCCATACAAACAACATTACTTCCAGTCAAACACCGACGTAATCAGCCATACAAAAACAGTATTCTAAGTCAACAATCGACATGATCAGCCATAAAATCAATAGTACTCCCAGTCAACCAGGACGTGATCAGCCATACAAACAACACTGATCCCAGTAAAGAGCCGACGTGGTCAGCCATAAACACAACAATAATCTCATTCAACAACAACAGCACTCCCAGTCAACCACCGACGTGATCAGCCATAATAACATCAGGACTCCCAGACAATCACGTATTGAACAGCCTTACAAAAAACAGTATTCCCAGTCAACCACCAACGTGATCATCCATACAAACAAAAGTATTCCTTGTCAAGCACGACGTAATCATCCATACAAACAACAGTACTCCTAGTCAGCAAACGACGCCATCAGCCATACAAACAACTTCACTCACAGTCAGCCATGACGTGATCAACAATACAAAAAAGTACTCCCAGTCAACCATCGACGTGATAAGTCATACAAACTAGATTACTCCCTGTCGATCACCGAAGTGATTCGCCATACAAGCAACAGAACTCCTAGTCAACCAAGACGTGAATAGCCACAGAAACAACAGTACATCCAGTCAACCACGACGTAATCAGCCATACAAACAACACTACTCCCAGTCAACCACCGACGTGGTCGGCCATACAAACAACATTATTTGATCAACCTTACAAACAACAGGACTCAGTCAAACACCGATATGATCAGCTATACAAACAAGAGTACTCCTAGTCAACCACGACGTGATCAACTATACAAAAACATTACTCCCAGTCAACCACCGAAGTCATCAGCCATACAAAAAGTAGTACTCCAAGTCAACCACCGATATCATCAGCCAAACAAACAACAGTATTCACAGTCAACCAAAAACGTGATCAGCCATACAAAAAACAGGATTTTCATTCAACAACTGACGTAATCAGCCATACAAACAACAGTACTCCCAGTCAGCCACGACATGATCAGCCATACTGATAATATTATTCGTAATCAACCACGACGTGATCAGCCATAGACAATAATACTCCTAGTCAGCCACAACAAGATCAGCTTTACAAACAACAGTATTCCCAGTCAACCACCGACGTGATCAGCCATAAAAACATTCCCTGTCAACCACTGAAGTGATAAGCCATACGAACAACTGTACTCCCATTCAACCACCGACGTGATCAGCCAGATAAACAATAGTACTCTCAGTCAACTACCGACGTGATCAGCCATATAAAAAACAGTACTCCCAGTCAACTACCGACGTGATCAGCCATACGAATATTATTCCCAATAAACCACGACGAGATCAGCCACACAAAAGACAGTACTCTCAGTTAAACACCGACGTGCTTTGCCATACAAACAATATTATTCACAGCCAATCACGATGATCAGCCATACACTAAACAGTACTCCCGGTCAACCACCGACGTGATCTGCCATACAAACAACAGTACTCCTAGGCAACCACCGATATGATCAGCCATACAAACAACAGTCCTCACAGTCAACCACCGATGTGAACAGCCATACAAACGACAGTACTCTTAGTCAACCACGACGTGATCAGCCATACAAACATCAGTACTCCCAGTCAACCACTGACATGATCAGCCATACAAACAACATTACTCCTAGTTAACCACCAACGTCATCAGCCATACAAACAACAGGATTTCCATTCCACCACCTACGTGATCAGCCATAAAAACAACAGTACTCCCAGTCAACCACGACGTGAAAAGCCATACTAACAGCAGTACTCCTAGTCAACCGTGACCTGATCAGCCACAGAGAAAATAAAACTCCCATTCAACGACGACGAGATTAGCCATGTAAACAACAATACTCCCAGTCAACCACGACGTTATCAGCAATACAAACATCAGTACTCCCAGTCAACCACCGACGTGATCACAAAGAGTAATCAACAATTCTCCCGGTCGACCACCGACATGATCAGTCTTGACCAGCCATACAAAAAAAAACACTAATCCGAGTGAACCACCGACGTGATCAGCCATACAAACAACAGTATTCCTCGTGATCAGACGTATAAAGAACAGTGCTTCTTGTCAATCACCGAAATGATTAGCCATACAAGGAAAAGTACTCTTAGTCAACCACGACGTGAATAGCCACACAAACAACAGTACTTTCAGTCAACCAAGACGTAATCAGCCATACAAACAACACTACTCCCAGTCAACCACCACGTGGTCAGCCTTAGAAACAACGGTACTCCCTGTCAACTACCCACGTGATCAGCCATACAAACAACATTATTCCCAGTCAACCACCGATGTGATATGCTTTACAAACAATGGGACTTCCATTCAACCACCGATGTGATCAGCCATACAAACAACAGTACTCCCAGTGAACCACGACGTGATCAGCCATACAAAAACATTACTCCCAGTCAACCACCGAAGTCATCAGCCATACAAAACACAGTACTCCAAGTCAACCACTGATATGACCAGCCAAAGAAACAACAGTGTTCACATTCAACCACGACGT
Organism: Panulirus versicolor; assembly: GCA_032361705.1. Classification (NCBI taxonomy): domain Eukaryota; kingdom Metazoa; phylum Arthropoda; class Malacostraca; order Decapoda; family Palinuridae; genus Panulirus; species Panulirus versicolor. Next base: position 9,312 of record JAUUDZ010229329.1, on the reverse strand, counting down.
GATCAGCCATACAAACAACAGTACTCACAGTCAACCAACAATGTGATCAGCAATACAAAAAACAGGATTTCCATTCAACAACTGGCGTAATCAACCATACAAACAACAGTACTCCCAGTCAGTTGCGACATGAACAGCCATGTCAATAACAGTACTCGTAGTCAACCACGACGTGATCAGCCATAGAAAAAATAGCATTCCAATTCAACCACGACGAGATCAGCTATGCAAACAACTATTCCTAGTCAACCACCGACGTGATCAGCCATAAAAACATTATTCCCTGTCAACCACTGGTGATCACCCATACGACCAACTGTACTCCTAGTCAACCATCGACGTGATCATCCATATAAACAAGAGTACTCCCAATCAACTGCCGACGTGATCAGCCATACAAATATTATTCCCAAACAACGACGACGAGATCAGCCATACAAAAGATAGTACTCCCAGTTAACCACCGACGTGATTTGCCATACAAACAATATTATCCCCAGCCATCCACGAAGGTGATCAGCCATACAATAAAAAGCACTCCCAGTCAACCACCGACGTGATCTGCCATACAAACAACAGTATTCCTAGTCAACCACCGATATGATCAGCCATTCAAACAACAGTACTCACAGTCAATCACCTATGTGCTCAATCATACAAACAACAGTACTCTTAGTCAACCACGACGTGATCAGCCATACAAACAACGGTACTTCCAGTCACCCACCAACGTGATTAGCCATACAAACAACATTACTGCTAGTTAACCACAAACGTGATCAACCATACAAACAATAGGATTTCCATTCCACCACCTATGTGATCACCTATACAAACAACAGTACTCCCATTCATCCACGACATGAAAAGCCATGATGATAACAGTACTTCTAGTCAACCGCGACATGATCAGCCACAGAGAAAACAAAACTCCCATTCCACCACGACGAGATTAGGCATGTAAACAACAATGCTCCCAGTCAACCACAACGTTATCAGTCATACAAACATCAGTACTCCCAGTCAACCACCGACGTGATCACAAAAAGTAATCAACAATTCTCCCGGTCGACCACTGACATGATCAATCATACAAACAACAGCATTCCCAATCAAACGCCGACGTGATCAGCCATACAAACAACATTACTCCCAGTCAAACACCGACGTGACCAGCCATACAAGAAACAGTATTTTAAGTCAACAACCGACGTGATTAGCCATAAAATCAACAGTACTCACAGTCAACCAGAACGAGATTAGCCATACAAACAACACTAATCCTAGTCAATCGCCGACATGATCAGCCATACAAACAACAACAATCCCATTCAACAACGTCTTGATCAGACGTATAAACAACATCACTCCCAGTCAACCACCGACTTGATCAGCCATAAAAAAATCAGGACTCCCAAGCAACCTCGTCTTGACCAACCATAAAAAAACACTATTCTCAGTGAACCACCGACGTGATCAGCCATACAAACAACAGTATTCCTTGTGGTCAGACATATAAACAACAGCACTTCCAGTCAACCACCGACGTGATCAGCCATAAAAACATCAGGACTCCCAGGCAACCACGTCTTGATCAGCCATACAAACAACATTACTCAAAGTCAGCCATGAAGTGATCAACCATACAAAAAATACTCCCACTGAACCATCTGAACCATTAGTCATACAAACAGCAGTACTCCCTGTTAATCACCGAAATGATTAGCAATACAAGGAACAGTACTCTTAGTCAACCACGACGTGAATAGCCACACAAACAACAGTACTTCCAGTTAACAAAGATGTAATCAGTCATACAAACAACACTACTCCCAGTCTACCACCCACGTGATCAGCCATACAAACAACATTATTCCCAGTCAACCACCGATGTGATATGCCTTACAAACAATGGGACTCCCATTCACCCACCGATGTGATCAGACATACAAACAACAGTACTCCCAGTCAACCACGACGTGATCAGCCATACAAAAACATTACTGCCAGTCGACTACTGAAGTCATCAGCCATACAAAACACAATACTCCAAGTCAACCACTGATATGATCAGCTAAAGAAACAATAGTGTTTACATTCAACCACGACGTGATCAGCCATACAAACAACAATACTCATTGTCAACCAACAACGTGAGCAGCCATACAAAAAACAGGATTTCCATTCAACAACTGACGTGATCAACAATACAAAGAACAGTACTCCCAGTCAGCCACGACATTAACAGCCATACTAATAACAGTACTCGTAGTCAACCACGACGTGATCAGCCATAGAAACAATAGTACTCCAAGTCAACCACGACGAGATCAGCTATACAAACAACAGTATTCCTAGTCAACCACCGCCGTGATCAGCCATAAAAACATTATTCCCTGTCAACCACTGGTGATCAGCCATACGAACAACTGTTCTCCCAGTCAACCATCGACGTGATCAGCCATATAAATAAGAGTACTCCCAGTCAACTACCGACATGATCAGCCATACAAATATTATTCCCAATCAACCACGACGAGATCAGCCATACAGAAGACAGTACTCCCAGCTAACCACCATCGTGATTTGCCATACAAACAATACTATTCCCAGCCAACCACGGCGTGATCAGCCATACAATAAACAGTACTCCCAGTCAACCACCGACGTGATCTGCCATACAAACAACATATTCCTAGTCAACCACCGATATGATCAGCCATACAAACAACAGTACTCACAGTCAGTCACGTATGTGATCAACCATACAAACAACAGTACTCTTAGTCAACCAAGACGGAATGAGCCATACATACAACGGTACTCCCAGTCACCCATCGACGTGATTAGCCATACAAACAACATCACTCCTAGTTAACCACCAACGTGATCAGCCATACAAACAACAGGACTTCCATTCCACTACCTATGTGATCACCTATACAAACAACAGTACTCCCAATCATCCAAGACATGAAAAGCCATAATAACAACAGTACTCCTAGTCAACCGCGACATGATCAGCCACAGAGAAAACAAAACTCCCGTTCAACCACGACGAGATTTGCCATGTAAACAACAATACTCTCAGTCAACCACGACGTTATCAGCCATACAAACATCAGTACTCCCAGTCAACCACCGACGTGATCACAAAAAGTAATCAACAATTCTCCTAGTCGACCACCGACATGTTCAGTCATACAAGCAATAGCATTCCCAATCAAACGTCGACGTTATCAGCCATAAAACGAACATTACTCGCAGTCAAACACCGACGTGATCAACCATTCAAGAAACAGTATTCCAAGTCAACCACCGACGTGATAAGCCATAAAATCAACAGTACTCCCAGTCAACCAGAACGTGATCAACCATATAAACAACACTAATCCCAGTCAGCCACGACGTGATCAGTCATACAAAAAACAGTACTGCCAGTAAAACACCTACGTGATCAGCCTTAAAAACAACAGAACTCCCCTGCAACCACGACTTGATCAGCCATACAAACAACAGTATTCCCAGTCAACCACCGACATGATCAGCCATACAAGCAACAGTACTCGAAGGGAACCATTGACGTGATCAGCCAATCAACCACGACGTGACCAGTCATGCAAACAACAGTGCTCCTAGTCAACCACCGTCGTGATCAGCCTTCAAAACTCAAGTATTACCAGGCAACCACCACTTGATCTGCCATACATACAACATTACTCCCAGTCGACCACCGACGCGATCAGCCATACAAGCAACAGTATTCGAAGTCAACCATTGACATGATCAGTCATAAAATCAACAGTACTTCCAGTCAAGCACAACGTGATGAGCCATACAAAGAACAGCACTCCCAGTCGACCACGACGTGATGAGTCATACAAACAACAGTGCTCCCAGTCAACCACCGATGTGATCAACCTTCAAAACAAAAGTACTCCCAGGCAACCACGACTTTATCACCCATGCAAACAACAGTACTCCCAGTCAACCACTGATGCGATCAGCCATACAAACAACAGTATTCCCAGTCAACCACCGACGTCATCAGCCATACAAAGAACAGTACTCCAACTCAACTACCGACGTGATGAGCCATACAGACAAGAGTATTCCCAGTCAACCACCAACGTGATCAGCCATACAAACTATATTACTCCCAGTCAACCACTGACGCAATCAGCTATACAAAAAATGGTACTCCCAGTCAACCACCATCGAGATCAGCCATACAAACTGCATTATTCCCAGTCAACCACCGATGTGATCAGCCATACAAACAACAGCACTGCAAGTCAACCAACGACTTGATCAGCTATACAAACAACATTACTCCAACTCAACCATCGACGATATCAGCCATACAAGCAACAGTATTCTTAGTCAACCACCGATGTGATCAGCCATACAAACGACAGTACTCCAGGTCAAGCATCGACGCAATCAGCCATACAAACAACGGTACTCCCAGTCAAACACCGTCGAGATCAGCAATACAAACTGCATTATTCCTAGTCAACCACAGATGTGATCAGCCATACAAACAACTGTACTTCCAGTCAACCAACGACGTGATCAGTCATACTAACAACAGTGCTCCCCGCCAACTACGACGTGATAAGCCATACAATCTACAGTATTTTCAGTCAACCAACGACGTGATCAGCTATACAAACAATAGTACTCTAAGTCAACTACCGACATGATCAGCTATACAAACAACAATAGTCACAGTTAACCACCAATGAGATCAGCAATACAAACAAAGTAATCCTAGTCAACCAAGGCATGATCAGCCATACAAACAAAAGTACTCCAAGTTATCCACCAACGTGATCAGCAATACAAACAACAGTAAAACAACAGTACTCAAAGACAACCACTAACGTGATCAGTCATACAAACAACAGTATTTCCAGGCAACCACTGACGTGATCTGATGTACAAACAACAATATTCTCAGTCAACCACGACTGAAACAACCATACTAACAACAGTACTCCAAGTCAACCATGACGTGATCAGCCATACAAACAACAGTATTTCCAGCCAACCACCGACGTGATCTGATATACAAACAACAATATTCTCAGTCAACCACGACTGAAACAACTATACTAACAACAGTACTCCAAGTCAACCATGACGTGATCAGCCATAGAAACAACAGTACTCCCGGTCAACTACGACGGGATCAGATATACAAACTACAATACTCCCGGAGAAACACAACCTGATCAGCCATACAAAGAATAGTACTCGCACTCACCCACGACTTGATCAGCCATACAAACAACAGTACTCACAATAAACCACGACGTGATCAGCCATACAAACAACAGTACTTCCAGTCAACCACGACGTAATCAGCCATACAAACAACAGTACTCCCTGTCAATCACCAACGCGACCAGTCATACAAACAACAGTACTCCCAACCACAATCGTGAGCAGCCATGCAAACAACATTATTCCCAGACAACCACAGATGTGATCAGCCATACAAACAACAGTACTCCCAGTAAACCACGACGTGATCAGCCATACAAACAACGGTACTCCCAGTCAACCAACGACGTAATCAGCCATACAAACGACAGTATTCATAGTAACCTTCGACGTGATCAGTCATACAAACAACGGTACTCCCAGTCAACCACAATCGTGATCAGCCATAGAAACAGCATTATTCCCAGTCAACCACAGGTGTGATCAGCCATACAAACAACAGTACTATCTGTCAACCACAACGTGATCAGCCATACAAACAGCAGTAATCCAAGTGAACTACCGACATGATCAGCCATAAAAACAACAGTACTCACAGTGAAACACCGATATGATGAGCCATACAAACATCAATACTCCCAGTCAACCACCAACGTGATCAGCCATACAAACGACAGTATATGCAGTCAACTATCGACGTGATAAGCCATACAATGAACAGTACTCCTAGTAAACCACGACGTGAACAGCCATACTAATAACAGTACTCGCAGTCAACCACGACGTCATCAGCCATAGAAACAATAGTACTCCCGAATAAACAAAACGTGATCAGCCATACAAATAAGAGTACTCCCAATCAACCACGACGTGCTCAGCCATACAAGCAATAGTACTTCCAGTCAACCACCGGAGTGATCAGCCATATAAACAACAATATTTCCGGTCAACCATCCACGGGATCAGCCATACAAACGACAGTACCCCCAGTAAACCACCGACGTAATAAGCCATACAAACAACAGTTCTCTCAGTCAAACATGATGAGATCAACCGTACAAACAACATTACTCCCAGTCAGCCTCCGATGTGATTTGCCATAGAAACAACAGTAGTCTCAGTCAACCACAACGTAATCAGTCATACAAAGGACAGTACTTCCAGTCACCCACGAGGTAATCAGCCATACAAACAACAGTATTCCCAGTCAACCATAGACGTGATCAGCCATACAAATACCAATAATCCCAGTCAACCATCTACGAGATAAGTCATACAAACTACAGTACTCCCAGTAAACCACCGTCGTGATCAACCATACAAACAACATTATTCCCAAGCAACCACGACTTGATCAACTATACAAACAACAGTACTCCCATTCAACTTTCGACTTGATCAACCATACATACAAGAGAATTCCCAGTCAACCACCAACGTCTTCAGCCATACAAACGCAATTACTCCCCGTGAACCACGACGTGATCAATCATACAAACAACAGCACTCCCAGTCAACCACCGACGTGTTCAGCCATATAAACAACAGGATTTCCAGTCAAACACCGAAGTGATCAGCCATACAAACAACGGTACTTCCAGTCAATCACCGTGGTGATCAGCCATACAAGCAACATTATTCCCAGACAACCATCGATGTGATTAGCCATACAAATATCAGTGCTCCCATCAACGAACGATGTGATAAGCCATAAAAACAACAGTACTCCCAGTCAACCACGATGAGATCAGCCGTACAAACAACAGTACTCCCACTCAGCTACCGACGTGATCAGCCATAAAAAACAGTACTCCCAGGAAACCACGTCTTCATCAGCCATACAAAAGAAAAATATTCCAAATCAACCAACGCCGTGGTCAGCCATACAAACAACAATATTCCTAGTCAACCACGACGTAATCAGCCATACAAACAACAGTACTCCCAGTCAACCACCGAAGTCATGAGCCATACAAAAAACATTACTCAGAGTCAACCACGACATGATCAACCATACAGAAAAAGTGCTCTCAGTTAACCACAACGTGATCAGCCACACAAACAACAGTACTCCCAGTCAACAACCGATGTCATGAGCCTTACTAACAATATTACTTACAGTCATCCACGACGTGATCAACCGTACAAAAAAAGTACTACCACTCAACCACCGGCGTGATAAGCCATACAAACAACAGTACTCCCAGTCAATCACCGATGTGATTAGCCATACAAGCAACAGTACTCCCAGTCAACCACGACGTGATCATCCACACAAAATACAGCACTCCCAATCAACCACGACGTAATCAGCCATAAAAACAAGAGTACTACCAGTCAACCACCGACGTGATCAGCCACAAAAACATTATACCCAGTCAAACACAAATGTGATCAGCCATACAAACAACACTACGCCCAGCAACCACCGACGTGATCAGCCATACAAACGTCGGTACTCCCAGTCACCACCGACGTGATCAGCCATACAAACAACATTATACCCAGTCACCCATCGATGTGATCAGCCATACTAACAACAGGACTCCCAGTCAACCAACGATGTGATCAGCCATACAAACAACAATACTCCATGTCAACCACCGCTATAATCAGCCATACAAACAACAGTACTCACATTCAACCAACGATGTGATCAACTACGACGTGATTAGCCATACAAAAAATAGTACTTCTAGACAACCATCGACGTGATCAGCCATACAAACAACAGTACTCCATGTCAACCACCGCTATAATCAGCCATACAAACAACAGTACTCACATTCAACCAACGATGTGATCAGCCATAAAACAACAGTACTCGAAGTCAGCCACGACTTGATCAGCCACTCAAACAACAGTACTCTCAGTCCATTATCTATATGATCAGCCATACAAAAAAACAGTACTACGTGATCAGCCATACAAAGAACAGGATTTCCATTCAACCCCTGACGTAATCAGCCATACAAACAACAGTACTTCCAGTCAACCACGACCTGAACAGCCATACTAACAACAGTACTCCTAGTCAACCACGACGTGATCCGATATAGAAACAAGATTGCACGAGGAGATCAGCCATACAAACAACAGCACTCCTAGTCAACCATCGATGTGATCAGCCATACAAACAGCGTTATTCTCAGTCAACCACCGATGTGATCAGCCATACAAACCACAGTACTGCCTGTCAACCATCGACGGGATCAGCCATGTAAACAACTGTATTTCCCGTCAACCACGACGTGATCAAACATACAAACAACAGTACTCTCAGTTAACTATCGACGTGATCAGACATACAAACAACATTATTCCCAGTTAACCACCGATGTGATCAGCCATACAAACAACAGTACTTCCAGTATACCACCGACGTGATCAGCAATGCAAACATTACTTCCATTCAAGCTCAGCGTGATCAGCCATACAAAAAACAGTACTCTCAGTCGATCACCGTAGATATCAGCTATACAAACAGCATTCTTCCCAAACAATTACCGATGTGATCAGCCATACATACATCAGCACTCCCAGCCAACCACCGACGCCATCAGACATACAAACAACATTACTCACAGTCAAAACCATGACGTGATCAACCATACAAAAAAGTATTCCCAGTCAACCATTGACGTGATCAGTCACACAAACAACAGTACTCACAGTCAACCTTGACGTGATCAATCATAAAAAAAGTACTCCCAGTCAACCATCGTACCAACAACAGTACTCCTAGTCAACCACCTGCGTGATCAGCCATAAATACAACAGTGCTTCCAGGCAACCACGTCTTGATCAGCCATATAAAAAATTATTCCCAGTCAACCACCGACGTGATCAGCCATACAAACATAAGTATTCCTAGTTAACCACGACGTAATCAGCCATACAAACAACAGTACTCCCAGATAACCACCGACGCCATCAGCCATACAAACATTACTCACAGTCAACCATGACGTGATCAACCATACAAACAACATTACTCACAGTCAACCATTGACGTGATCAGTCATACAAACAACAGTACTCCCAGTCAATCACCGAAGTGATTACCCATACAAGCAGCAGTAC
>JAUUDZ010229002.1:0-17377 GCA_032361705.1 Panulirus versicolor | reverse complement strand
ACATAAGTATACGTATGTAAGTAGAGGAGATTGCCAGAGAGCATTATTGGATTACGTGTTAATTGATAGGTGCACGAAAGAGAGACTTTTGAATGTTAATGTGCTGAGAGGTGCAACTGGAGGGATGTCTGATCATTATCTTGTGGAAGCAAAAGTGAAGATTTGTAGAGGTTTTCAGAAAAGAAGAATATTGGGGTGAAGAGAGTGGTGAAAGTAAGTGAGCTTGGAAAGGAGACTTGTATGAGGAAGTACCAGGAGAGATTGAGTGCAGAATGGAGAAAGGTGAGAGCAAATGAGGTAAGGGAAGTGGAAAAGGAATGGGATATATTTAGTGAAGCAGTGATGACTTGTACAAAAGATGCATGTGCCATGAGAAAGGTGGGAGGTGGGCAGATTAGAAAAGGTAGTGAGTGGTGGGATGAAGAAGTAAGATTCTTAGTGAAAGAGAAGAGAGGGGTGTTTGGACGATTTTTGCAGGGAAGACTGCGAATGACTGGGAGATGTATAAAAGAAACAGGCAGGAGGTCAAGAGAAAGGTGCAAGAGGTGAAAAAGAGTGCAAATGAGAGTTGGGGTAAAAGAGTATCTTTAAATTTGGGGGAGAATAAAAAGATGTTTTGGAGGTAGGTAAATAATGTGTGTAAGACAAGAGAACAAATGGGAACATTGGTGAAGGGGGCTAATGGGGAGGTAATAACAAGTAGTGGTGAAGTGGGAAGGAGATGGAGTGAGTATTTTGAAGGTTTGTTGAATGTGTTTGGTGATAGAGTGGCAGATGTGGGGTGTTTTGGTCGAGGGGGTGTGCGAAGTGAGAGGGTCAGGGAGAATGGTTTGGTAAACAGGGAAGAGGTAGTGAAAGCTTTATGGAAGATGAAAGCTGGCAAGGCGTCAGGTTTGGCTGGTATTGCAGTGGAAATTACCAAAAAAGGGGATGACTGTGTTGTTGATTGGTTGGTAAGGATATTCAATTTATGTATGGCGCCTGAGAATTGGCAGAATGCATGCATAGTGCCATTGTACAAAGGCAAAGGGGATAAAAGTAAGTGTTCAAATTACAGAGGTTTATGTTGTTGAGTATTCCTGTGAAATTATATGGTAGGGTATTGATTGAGAGGGTAAAGGCATGTACAGAGCATCAGACTGGGGAAGAGCAGTGTGGTTTCAGAAGGGGTAGAGAATGTGTGGATCAGGTGTTTGCTGAAAAGAATGTATGTGAGAAATACTTAGAAAAACAGATGGATTTGTATGTAGCATTTATGGACCAGAAGGCATATGATAGGGTTGATAGAGATGCTTTGTGGAAGGTATTAAGAGTATATGGTGTGGGAGGTAAGTTGTATGGCATGTGTATGAGTAGGAAGAGAGGAAAGTGATTGGCTCCCAGTGAATGTTAGTTTGTGGCAGGGGTGCGTGATGTCTCCATGATTGTTTAATTTGTTTATGGATGGGGTGGTTAGGAAGATGAATGCAAGAGTTTTGGAGAGAGGGGCAAGTATGCAGTCTGTTGTGGATAAGAGGGCTTGGGAAGTGAGTCACTTGTTGTTTGCTGATGATACAGTGCTGGTGGCTGATTCGGGTGAGAAGCTGCAGAAGTTGGTGATTGGTAAAGTGTGTGAAGACGAAAGCTGAGAGTAAATGTGAATAGGAACAAGGTTATTAGGTTCAATAGGGTTGAGGGAAAGGTTAACTGGGAGGTAAGTTGAAATGGAGAAAAACTGGAGGAAGAGAAGTGTTTTAGATATCTGGGAGTGGCTTTAGCGGCAGATGGACCCACAGAAGTGGAAGTGAGTAACAGGGTGGGGGCGGGGGTGAAGGTTCTGGGAGCGTTGAAGACCATGTGGAAGGCGAGAACATTATCTTGGAGAGCAAAAAATGGGCATGTTTGAAGGAGTGGATCCAACAATGTTATATGGTTGCAAGGCATAGGCTATAAATAGGGTTGTGTGGAGGAGGGTGGATGTGTTGGAAATGAAACGTTTGAGAAAAATATGTGGTGTGAAGTGGTTTGATCAAACAAGTAATGAAAGGGTAAGAGAGAGAGAGGGGTGTGGTAATAGAAAGCCTGTGGATGAGAGAGATGAAGATGGTGAGCTGTATTTATTTTGGACATAAAGATAGAATGAGTGAAGGAAGGTTGACAAAGAGAACATGTGTCAGAAGTGGAGGGAACAAGGAGAATGGAGAGACCAAACTAGAGATGGAGGGATGGAATGAAAAAATCTTGAGCAATCAGGGCCTAAACATGCAGGAGGGTGAAAGGTGTGCATGGAGTATTATGAATTAGATATATGTGGTATACAGGGGTCAATGGACTGAACCAGGGCACCGAAAGCATCCTGGGTAAATCACGAAGAGGTCTGTGGGGCCTCGTGGTGGATAGGGAGCTGTTATTTTGCATATTACAAGTGATTTCTAGAGAATGACGAAAGGGAATGCAGCCTTTCTTTATCTGTTCCTGGTGCTACATCACTAACACAGGAAATGGCAATCAACTATGAAAAAAAAAAAAAACACCGGTTTGAAAACATGGAGATAATGGATAGAGACATACAGAAGTTGGGTGAAGGTACATTAGCAATAATCTATCATGCATAGTAATTATATTATCTGCTATTGACTGGTTTGCAGATTACCATGAGTGGTGACTCAACTACCACTAATTCATCTTGAAATATGTCAGCAGAACTGTTCATTTCAGTAATGTATCCAGAAATTCAGATGAAACAAAGAATGCCTAATACCTGTAAAGCTTCTTTTGCATCACTGACAGTAATGACTCCACTGTGATGGGACTCCAGTAATATCTGAAGGGTGCTCAGGGCACAACGTGCATCCCCCCCACTCATCTCAGACAACCAATGAATAGCTTCCTGGCTTATTTTCATCATTCTGGAAATAAAGACTACAATATTACATCCTGAGACAGTAGAGAGGGAACACTGCATCTAGTAAGAGACTCTATATGCCTCAAGGGAAAGCTGAACATACAGTTCTTGTCATGGCCAAATACTGTACTTGACTCAACATAAATAGAACACCCATCTAAAATCTGCAGAAATACCACCAATTCCCCCCCAAAAAAAATTCAATTACTATTTACGGGAAAAAAATGTATACAAAAATTCCCTCCTACTTCCAAAACCTAACATATACTTCATGTCACTCTACCCTAAAATGAGTAAGATTAGTCTTTTTTATATCAAAATTCATATGATAAATGAATCTTCTCAAGGGAGATGAGGAGGGAAAGTCTGTCCATTTTCTTCCTCTTTTTGGAGTGGTCAATGTTTTGCTTTGATGGAGTAAAGTATTCATTTGTTTTTTCTTTTACAAAGCTGGCCCTCAGACTGCTTTAAACTTAATATTAGTTCACTGAAGAATGAATGACTAATGGAATTTGTGGTAATACACTAGAACCTGATGGTTATCCTGTGGTTTTTAGCAGTAAATGTAGGGTTGCAGTCATGTGTAAGTGAGGTTATTTGAAATGTTTGGAGATATAATGTTAAAGGTTGTAGAATTAGCAGCTGGACACAAGGTTGTGTAATATAGAAATAAAAAGGGAAATGCATGGTGGACAGATGAGATTAAAAATGCTGTGGAAGAGAAGAAATAGGCATATAGTCAACTGCTTGAAATAAATGTACCAGTGGAAGTTCAGCAAAGAAGGAGGGAAGAATATAAGGAGTGTAAGCAGAATGTTAAGAAACTAACTGAGGAAAGCAAAGAAAGAGTAGATGAAGAATTTAGAAGAAAGTTGTATGAAAATTTAGGGAAAATAAGAAATTGTACCAGAAAAAGGTGGATGTAAATGATAAGATTAATGTGACAAGTAAGGAAGGGGATTTGCTGAATAAAAAGGAGAAAGTGAAAGGAAGATCTTTTTCCAGAAAGAGTATTTTGAAGAACAAATGAATGTAGGAAAAGTAAGGCAGCAGTTATTACATGCATGGGTTTGGAGGATGGAAGGAAAAGGATATATGTTCAAGGACCTACAGCAAGAAGGGGGGTAAAAAGGGCAATAAAAAGGCTAAAGGTAGGGGAGGCAAGTGAGGTGGTTGGGATTACAGCTGAAATGCTGAAGTATGGAGTAAAAAGTGTAATAGAGATGATGCATTTGGAATCTAATATGTCATTAAGCATGGAAAAAGAAGGTTGTGTCTGAGGACTGGGTGAAAGCAATTATTGATCCTTCATTCAAAGGAAAAGATGCTAAGAATGTATAAAGCAATTACAGGGGAATCAGTTTGTTAAGTATAACAGGAAAAGTGTAAGCAAGAATGTTGATTGATACAGTGATGGAAGTGATTGAATGCAGAATAAGTGAGGAGCAAGGGGGTTTTAGGAAAGGTACATAATGTATGGATCAGATTTTTGTGATGAAGATGACTGTGGAAAAGTATCTAGCAAAAAGTAAGAAGCAGTATAGTAGCTTTTATGAATCTGGAGAAAACATACAATAGAGTCAAGTGGAAAGCATTGCAGGATGTGTTAAGGATATAAGGGGTAGGGAAAAAATGATGTATGGCGAGAAAGCCTTCTACTGAATAGTAAATGCATGTGTAAGAGTGAATGGAGAGTTGAGCAAAAGTTAATGTTAACATGTGGGTGTGAAGCAGGGCTTTGTGATGTCAAAATATCTGTGAGTGCTCGGACTGCACTGGGTAAGTTGTTTAATGAGAAGTCTAGTTTGTTGTTAGGCCTTGTCTTGAGTTTTTACATATTTTTCATGCTAAATCTACCTCTCTATGTCTCCAACACCCATTCCCTCTGGGAACTCCCATAAAGGGGTGGCCTTGGCAAGTCCCCACTTATCCCTGTCCTTACATGCCTCCCTTGCATACTCCATCTCACACATTTCTCCCCCATTTCTTTCCCACCAGTTCTCTTCCACTGAATTTCCTTATGGAACATGTGGTCTTCCTCTCATACCAACTCCTTTAATTGCACTATCATACACTCTCCTTGTAAACTTCCTGTCTTCAATTCTTTCCACATGCCCAAACCACCTTAAAGTATTTCATTTGACCCACTCTACCACTCCACAATTCATTCCCTTTGCATTCCCTGCCATACCAAATCTCTCATACACCCCCCTCATTACTTTCTTCATTCCGTTTAGTTATACCACATGCTCTTTCAAATAACTCATTTCCACAAACTGGATTCTTGACCTCTGTGACTCATCCCATGTCCATGTTTTGGATCTATATGTCAGGCTCGAGAGGACTATGCTGTCTCATACACCAACTCATCACTTTCTTCAATCCGTTTGGTTATACCACATGCTCCTCTCAAATAACACATTTCCACAAACTGGATTCTTGACCCTCTGTGACTCATCCTATGTCCATGTTTTGGATCTATACATCAGGGTCGGGAGGACTATGCTGTCTACATGTCTACCCTTCATTATTTCATTAAAGGACCCAGTGACCCTTCTACCTTGTACTTGTCTCCCCTTATCGTTCCTTCCATATCACCAAACTTAACCAAGATAGCTCCTTTTTTCATATTTGATTGCCTCTTCCCTCATTAGTGAGGAAGCACCAGAAACAGATGAAGAAAGGCAGCATCAGTTCTCATGCATTCTTTAGCTATCATGTATAATGCACTGAAACCACATCTCCCTATACACAATCACACTACATAGACCTTTCCATGGTTTATCCTAAACACTTCACATGCCCTAGTTCAATCTATTGACAGCACGTTGACCCCTGTATACCACACTGTTCCAATTCACTTAATCCCATGCATGCCTTTTATCCAACTGTATGTTCAGGCCACAATCACTCAAAATCTTTTTTCACTCCATCCTTCCATCTCCATTTTGGTCTCCCTGTTCTCCTTGTTCCCTCTACTTCTGACATATATATCCTCTTTGTTTTGTAACCTCACTCATTCTCTCCATATGTTCAAACCATTTTGGCATACCCTCTTCAGCTTTCTTGACCACACTTTTTTTTTTAATCATCATATGGCACTCTTTTACCCTTTCATTACTTCATCAAACCACCTTGCACCACATACTGTCTTCTGACAGTTCATTTCCAACACACCCATCCTTTTCTGCACAGTCTTATCTACAGCCCATGCCTTGCATCTACATAATATTGTTGAAATTACTATACCTTCAAACACACCCAATTCTGCCCTCAAAGATAATGATCCATCCTTCCACACATTCTTCAGTGCTCCCAGAGCCTTCACCCTCTCACCCACCCAATGATTCACCTCTGTTTCCATGGTTCCATTTGCTGCTCTGTCCACTCCCAGGTATCTAAACACATAACTTCCTCCAATTTTTCTACATTCAAACACATCCCAATCAACCTGACCCTTAACTATGCTAATCCTAATGACCTGGCTTTTATTCCCATTTTCACTCAACTTTTATAAACCCTTCCAAACTCAATCACCAACTATTGCAGCTTCACATCTGAATCTACCTCCAGTGTTGTATCATTAGCAAACAACAACTAACTTGGTTCCCAGGCCCTCTCATCCCTTATTCACTGCATACTTGCCCCGATCTCCAAGACTCTCGTATTTACCTCCCCACCACCCCATCCATAATCAACTTAAACAACCATAGTGACATCACTCACCCCTGCCATACACCAACCATCACTACTCACTCTCCTCTATTTCTACTGGTACACATGTCTTCCACACTTGACAAAAAATTACTCTCTGCTTCTACCAGCTTTCCTTCCACACCATATATTCTTAAGACCTTCCACAAGGCATCTCTATCAGCTATATCAAAAGCACTATGCAGATCCATAAATACCACATACAAATCCATCAATTTCTTCCAAGCAAACACCTGATCCACACATCCCCTACCACTTCAAAAACCACACTGTTCATCCCCCATCTAATGCTCTGTACATGCCTTCACTCTCATTCACTACCTTTCCATACTAATTATCAGGCACACTCATAAAAACATTCAACAGACCTTTACAAGACTGACTCCATCCCCTCACTTCATCACTACTTGTTACTACTCACCCTTCTGCACCTTCAGCAATATTCCTATTTCTACCCTTGTTTCCTGTACATCATCATCCTCCTTCCAAAACATTTTAATCTTCCTAAGGTTACTGATACTTGCTAACTCCAACTTTCATTTGCCCTCTTTTTTAACTAATGCTTCTTCCTCTTGACCTCCTCCTGCTTTATTTAATAAATCCCCTAATCATTTGCACTTCTTCCCTGTAGGTACTGTCCAAATGCCTATCTTTCCTTTATCTCAAGCAACTTTACTTCATCATCCCACCTCTCACTATCATTTCTAATCTGCACACCACCCACATTTCGCATGTTAAGTATGTCTCTCGCATGTGCAAGCACAGATTCCCTAAATACCTCCCATTTCTCACCCACTTCCCTAACCATTCTACACTCAATCTCTCCCAGTATTTCTTCACACAAGTCTCTTTCCCTAGCTTACTTACTTTCACTGCTCTCTTCTCACTGATATTGTTTCCTCTTTGGATGAAACCTCTACAAATCTTCATCCTTGCCTCCGCAAGACAGAGATTAAACATCTCACCAGTTAGCCCTCTAGCCACATTTACATCCAGAAATCTCTCTATTACACATCTATCAATTAATATGCAAACCAATAATGCCTACTGACCATCTCTCCCATTCACATGCGTATGTCTCTCTTTTTAAATCAAGTATTCCCAATCAACAGTTTTCCAGTCATTTTTCAGCACGAAACTCCACAAGCTCTTCACCATTTCCTTCATAATAATGAATACCCCATGCCACTCAATTACACCCTCAACTGCCACATCACTCACATTCTCATTTAAATTACCCATCATGAATAACTGGTCTCTTGCATCAAAAATGCTGACACACTCACTCAGCTGCTCCTAAAACATTTACCTCTCATGATCTTTTTGCTCATGGATAAGTGCATAAGCACTAATGATCATCCATCTCTCGCCACCTACCTTCATTTTTACCCACATCAGTCTAGAATTTACTTCCTTACACTCTTTCTCACACTACTAAAACTCCTATTTCAGTAGTAGTGATACTCTGTCCTTAAACTTTTCCCCTTAACAACCCCTGACTTTACTCATAAGACATTTCCAAACCATTTTTCCTATTTACCCTTGAGCTTCATTTCACTCAGAACCAGATCATCCTGGTTTCTTTCCTTAAACATATTACCTATCTCTCCCCTCTTATCTTGTTTACATCTACACACATTTAGACACCTCAACCAGAGCCTTCAAGGAGAATGAATCATCCCTTCTTGGCTCCTTTTGTTTCATCTTTAGAAATCAAAATACAAAAAGGGGAGGGTATCCAGCCCTACTTCTGCCACTTTCAGCTGCCTTCTATGACATGCAAGGAATAAATTGGTAGAATTCTCTCTACCCTACCCCAAAGATAGAAAACTACTAGATACTTGAATTCTGTCACCTCTTCTAGTCTTTCTATAATACAGTTCCTTCTTTTTTCATTCTAAACGACTATGCAAAATCTATATTTTCACAATGTTTCCTTTCAAACACCATTACCTTACATTTACTCACATTTACCTTCAATAGTCTATGCTTACATGCATCATAAAACACACGACCTTCTGCAACTCCTCTTCACTCTTGGCATAAAAGCAGTATCATTAGCACACTTGCCACCATATTTCATGACCACACTCCATCTCTGCACCCCTTTTTCCCTAGTTTTGCTTTCATCTCTCTCATCACTCCATCCATATGTGTGTTAAAAAGCCATGATGACTTCTAGAAGTCCTGCCTCACAACCACAAGTATACTGTAACTTTTGCTCAACTCTCTATCATGCTAAGTACATCCTAAGTATTGTTCCCTTAGAATGAACAATAATAGCTTTCACCCAGTCCTCAGGCACAACATTCTGCTTCCAAATCAAATGCATCCAATCTATCACACTTCTCCATACTTCAACATTTCAGCTCTAATTCCATCCACTCTAGTGCCTTTCTGGTCTACAACCTCATTACTGCCCTTTTTATCTCCCTTCTTGCTAAAGGCCTCTGCATGTGTATCCTTTTTCTTCCATCCTCCAAAACCAATGTCACCTTAATGCCTCATCTCCATCTATCTTTGGCAGGAATCGCATGGGAGATTGCCTCTGCCCATCATGAGTGGCAGTTGTAACAACTACTTCTTCAGGAGCCTCCTGCAACCCATGCACTAAATGGCAGTTACTGCACACTCCAGGAGCTTCCTGCTTCCATATAAAAAATCGGAAGCCGCTGAACACTCCAGGAGCCATGATATGGGCCACAACCACCTCCTAAAGGAGCTCCAAGTTGACTCAGCAGTCATTCACTTCACCCACATGCTCCTACTCCATCTGATGCCTACCATTGCCAGTATCACAGGGCCCCTGCCAAGCCTGTCTTGTACCACTTGGTCTACCTTGCTTTGCCTCTCCTTCACTGTAATCCTGCATCTCCATTAGCTCATTGCCCTCTGTCACATCACCTTGTATATCCTATCCAATAAAGCTTTGTTGTTTAATGTGTTTCCGTGTCGATATTGCAGTTATGCCACCCCAACAAACCCTACCAGAACACCTGCTAAACTGGTGAACCCTTGAGTAAACTGAGAGAGACTTTTGGATACTTCTCTTCAGTGCTACTATCAACCTCCCTTGGCTCCTGCTGTCAATGTCCTTTTTCCACCATCCACCCAGCTTCATCTCAAACCTGTCCATCTTCCTTCTTGCATTTGCCTAGTTCAGCCGGCCACTCATGCCCCCAAGGGGATTCTGTCTCCTTCAGCCAACACTAGATGACCAGCCGACTATACTAATTGCCTCATCAACATCCAATCCTTAATCTCAAAAAGAAAAAAAAAAAAAAAAAAGGAAGGGTATTGTAGGTCAATTTAATGACATTGCCTTTGACTGGGTGACAGCCTGTGACCAAACCCGAATTTGGTGGCCCATCCTACACATTTGCACCTGCAGTATTAATCCCTGACAACCATACTTGATGTCAGTGGTAGCAGATAAAAAGCTGCTGCCGTAATTGTAGATGAACTAATCCTTTCCATAATTAGCGCCGCTCTTATAGACTTAACCTCAAGTCCATCAACACGAGAAAGGTCAAAAGCTTTCAACATTCTGCTTCAACTTCTCTTAATATCCTTTAGGAATAGCTATCCCTTACAGATCTGACCTCACCTTCTCTTAAATATTCAAACCTGTGTATCATCCCAGGAAGTCAGTAAAGCAGTTGTCTCATCACTAGATAACGAGTGTACCATTCTGTACCTGAAGTCTTGGAAATGTGACTCCATATTCAAGCTGCCATTAGGGTGTCTAGACCCATCAGCAGATGTCTCAATGTCACTCCTAATATTCTATCTTCCTGACTGGTTTCACTGTGGTGCCTCATCTCCAAAGTTCACCTTCAGCAGGAATCACATGGGAGATTGCCTCTGCCCATCATGAGCAGCAGCTGTAACAACAAGGGACCTAAGGCCACACCCGTGGCACTCCTGCAATCCTAGCACTAACCAGCAGTCACCGCACACTCTAGGAGCCTCCTGCTTCCCAATCACAAATCAGCAGCCCCAGCACACTCCTGGAGCTGCAAGCCACACCCACTTCCTACAGGAGCTCCTAGTTGATTTGGCAGCCATGGACTTCTCCCATATGGCCCTGCTACATCTGACACCTACCATCATCAGCATCGCAGGACCCTTGCCAAGCCTTCTTGTACTACTTGACCTACCTTGCTTAGCCTCTTCTTCACCATAATCCTGCACCTCCATCCCCCTGCCACCTCATCTTGTATATCCTATCCAATAAAGCATTACTGCTGTTGTTAAACATGTTTCCATGCCCCTCTCTCAGTTATACTACTCTAATAAACCCTACCAGAACACCCACTAAACATATAACAACTGCTGCCTCACCTTCTCCCACATTCATCAATCCCTCAAAACAATTTTTCTATTTTCCTTTCACTTCCTGCTTTTGATTCAACAATTCTCCTTCCTTATTTCTCACACTTGCATTTCCACTCTTACATCCACCGCTTTCCTTTTTCACCTCCACTGGTACAATTTCTTATTTTCCCTAAACTTTTCACTTAACTTTCTTCCAAATCTTTAGCCACTCTACCAGCTTCTTAACATTCTGCTCACACATTTACAGTCCAAATTAACATATATAGGTTTGTACCGATACTTGTTTGCTTCGTATTCAAATCTTGCTTGCCAGATGCAGAAAATCAAGGTTAAGTCTAACATTCTTCTCTGTAAATACATTGATATGAGCTCCATAAACAGTAATGCCATCTGACCCAACCCTTGTATATTTTTCCATCTGGGTCAAGTACAAACTGGAAGACAGTGAACTGACAAAAGCCATGCAATGTGAAACACTAAGGTTAGGAGGCTGGATACCTAACAGAGGAAGTCTGACTTAGGGACTCCTGATTGGTGATGATATAAGCAAAATTGGTTTAACTGCTGAGGTAATTTATCTTATTTAGTGTCTGAGTTTTGCTTTTAGTGATTTTCTAATTAATGGATCAAATATTCTAGGTTTTAGATCTATAAAGCCTGCATTTGTCAAGTTACAGAAAAAAGTCTTGCCTAATAAAACTGAAGTTTAACACAATAGCAACTATCCAAGTGAAAAAGGTTAGTTGGTCTTATGGAACTTTATGAGAGTGGTTTAAAGCCTCATCTTGTGGATTATGAGTTACGAATGTAACCACTCAGCTATGGTACCACTTACCGTTACCTTTAATCTCTATAATGAAACAAACCTTTGAGGATCACTGGCTGCTTCTTCATATTCCACAATGCATTCTTCCTCACTGTCTAAATCTTCCTGTTTGGTATTCACTCCAATGCCCATCACCTGTTCTCTGTGAACGGCTATTTTCAGCTTTTGAAGAGCTTTCCTTAGAATCTTCTTGATGTTACTTGGACTGAGAGCATTTAAGGTTATGACTCGACACCTATAAAACAATTATAATGTTCAAAATTACTGTATCTTCAGTTCTTAAACACCAATGCCCAGAGGAGGTAAATGAAAGCATTTGATCCATTCTACATAAATGGTGAAAGAGTTAATGACATTAAAAAGACATAAATTAAGTGATCATTATTATAATCTACCAGTACATTTCCCTGGGGACAGGGGGAAAAAGAATAGTTCCCATGTATTCCTTAAATGTTGTAGAAGACAACTAATAGAGGCAGGAATGGGGGTGTGGAAACCTTCCCCTCCTTGCATTACAATTTCTAAAAGCTGGTAGAAAATAAGGTGCCAGTAAGGAGACATTATTCTCCTCAAAGGCTCAGGCTGGGGTGTCTGAATGTGTAGGGAGGTAAGTAGTATGTTTGAAGAAAGGGACTTGGATGTTCTAGCTCTGACTGTAACAAAGATCAAAGGTAAGGAAGAAGAATGGATTAGGGAAGTTTTGAGGGTAGAGTCAAGGGTTGGTGTGAGTGTGTAAGTAGAGGTAAATGTTGCACTCCTACTGAAGGACAAGCTGTGGAATAGGTGAGAGAGTGTAAAGAAGTGAACCCCAGATGGATGTGGATAAAATGAAAATGGATTATGAGAGATGGGTGATTGTTAATGCTTATGCACTTAAAAGTGAGAGGACTGATGAAGAGAGACAAGTGTTTCAGAAGCTGAATGAATGTGCATGCAGTTTTCATGCAAGAAACTGGTATCAGTGATGGGTGATTTGAACAGAAAGTGGGTAGTGTGGCAGTCAAGGGTACAACTTGGGGGCATGGGGTATTCAGTGATGTGAAAGGACAGAATAAACAGCTCATGGAGTTGAGTGCTGAAAGATTCTAGTGGCTGGGAACATCTGGTTTAAAAAGAGGAACATACATGAATATAAAAGGGTGGGTAGGAAAGACAGAAAGTAGGCATAAACATTTAAGGTATTAACTGACAGGCAAGTAAAAGAGAGACTCTTGGATGTGAGTGTATTTAGAGGAGCAGATGACAGGTTATATGATCACTAACTGATGGAGGTAAGGGTGAAAATTTCTAAGGCTTTACGAAGAGGAAATGAAATGGGGGAGAAGAAACCAGTGAAAGTAAGAGTGCTCGGAAATGAGGCTGAGAATGAGAATGAGAATGAAAGAAGAATGGCACAAGTTCAGTGTAAATAAAGCTAGGGGAGTAGGTGTTGAATGAGTAGTATTGGGAAGCAATGCTGACATGTGGCATATGGATGGAAGATGGTGAGTATGTGAGAAATGATAGTGAGTAGTGGGACTGCAAAGACGATAAAGTTAAATTCCTACTGAGAAAATAGAGTATATGGTTGTTATAGGAAAGGATTGCAAATGACTTGGAGATGTACAAAAGGAAGCAGCAGAAGTTCAAAGGAAGGAACTAGGGCTGAGAGTTGAGGTGAATGAACAACAGCAAACTTCAAAGAGAAAAATAAAATGTTTTGGAAGGAGGTTATCATGTGAAAAAACTTGAAAACCACAAAACAGAAACATCAGTGAAGGTGGCAAATAGGGAAGTTTTAACTTGTAGAATGGTGGAAAAAGGATAGGCTATCAATCTTTCTATCTATCACTGATGCCTGTCCTCCCTCAGGGGGGTGGCCACAGAAATAGAGTTTCCATAACTAGTGAATTCCAGTGCCACTTCTTAGCCTTTCATGCCTAACCCTAACAGGCTACTGGCAGGGAGCAAGTCTAGCAGTGTTTGTATAAGCTCCTATTTAATGTTCCTACTCACTACTTCTATCTAACACTCCTGCCCAATGTTCTTACCAACTTGTTCAACCTAATGTTTCTATCTAAAGCTCATTCCTCAATGTTCCTACCTACTACTTCTATCTATTGCTCTAAACATTTTGTAAAAAGGCAGGGCTAGCAAACAGAGCTCACCACAAGAAAATCTAAAGTTATGAAGAATGAGCTGTGTGTGTTAAGAGTTGTTAGGGGTTATGTATGGCATGGAGAGATTATATTTTTCTGGACAGAATGCCAGTAGTATACGTGTAGGTGAGGCACAAAGAAAAGACAGCTAACTGGGTCAGAGAAGTGCAACTTGACAAATCGCTGAAGTGCTGATCACTACGAATCCATCACTAGCCCTCCTGATACCCAGACGGGTAGTACTGGTAATATAGAATAGGCAGTGAGTATTTTAATGGACTGTTGATGTGTTAGATAACAGGGTGTTAGATGAAAGGGGCTTAGGTCAGGAAGGAGTGCAAAGTAACAGTGTCATGGCAAGTGGTTTAGTCAAAAGAGAAGAGACGTTGAAAGGTTTATGTAAGATGAAATGCGGCAAGGCTGAGCTTCTTAAGAAAGGGGTGTCTGAATTGTTGATTGGTTAATTATGATTTTCCTTGTATGTATGGATCATGGTGAGGTGCCAGGGGCAGATCATGTGGATAAGAGCATGCACCTTTTCTAGGTACTGATTTTGGAGAACTGCATTCCCCATTTCCAACCCCAAAGGCTGGCAAGTTAAAGGGTTGAATATATCTATATATCTGATTGGGTTAAACAGTAAATTGTACAAACTTGTGGTTTTTAATGCTAATACCATTACTCCACCATCTAATGTCTTGAACACATCAAAATCGCAATTCAAAGGAAAATATCATATCAAACACAAGAAATCAAGAGACTGCTATCATGTGACTTTATAATCAACCACCAGTTCTCATTAGGGTTAAAGTCAGGTGAGTTACCTGACCAGTCCTCAATGTATGTCACACCATAAAATGCAAACGAGTTATGTACTGATTTAGCAGTGTGGCATGGTGCACCATTGTGCACAAAAATATCAAGACCAGTCTTTTCAAAGCAGTCAGGTAATTCATCACACAACAGCTCCAGGTATCGATTCTGATTTACAGTCACTTTTTGATTTACAGTCACTTTTCAAGGTAAAAACACATGACTTCTCAAACCATTAAAACCAAAACCCTCCATAAGTGAGTCTGGGAATTTCAGAGTTGCTTGAATGTACTTAGGGCCGTATGGATCACTACCTGGCCTCTAATACATTTTGCCTCTATGGCTTCCACTAACATCAAATGTAGCTCCACCAGACCACAACACTATCTTTCACTTTTTGTCATTTCATGAAAAATTTCTTGGCAAAAGTGAGTCTATACTTGCACTAGTAGTCTAACAGAAGCAGTTTCTTGAGAGGCATAAACCCCTTGAATTTCAAGTCATCATGAAGCTGGATACAAATAGAAAATACAGACACATGACCAAGTAGTCTAGGTTGCCTTCCTTTAACTGTCATGCTGAAATAGGGGGATTCTTGTCTACGTGATGTTGGATAATCTTCAGAGTGCACTGGAAAGTGATATGAGGTCATCCAGGTCGTTTCTTCTGGTAGGAATGTAAATGCCACCACCGTCAATGAGGAGCTTTGTCCATCTTTGCACACTTTGTAGTGACAGCCCTGTAGTTTCAGCTATTTCCTTATTAAACTTCTCTGCCTTGTACAAGGCTAAAATAGCAGTAGTATCATCTTTAGATAAGTCCTAGGGGCCAGGCATTGAAGCACAATCCCACAACAAAGTACATGTGTGTAGTGTAAAAAAGTGGAAGTCAAGGGGACAAGAGAAAATAAATACTTACCCACCACAACAGCTCCAGGCACAGTGACCACCACCTGTTGCTATCCCTGGGGTACCTCAACCAATGTCCATGAGCTGCCCCTACATTTTTTAACATTTCAAAGTCATGTTTTAGGGATATGATACAAATGGGAAAAAAACATGGGAGCAGGCCCTATCACACCAATTTTTTCTGCCAGGACTGTATGTACAATGCAGGATTGAATTTTCCTTTCATACTTGATCGTCATTTCCAGCATTAGCAAGATAGCACCAGGAAACAAAGAAAGACCCATCCACTCACATACACATAAATAAACATATACATATACACACATACAAGTGAAAAAGTATTATCAAACTTTAGGGAAAATAAAAAGATGTTTTGGAAGGAAGTAAATGATGTGCTAAGACAAGAGAACAAATGGGAACAATGGTGAAAGTAATATCACGTGTGCGTAAGACAAGAGAACAAATGGGAACAACAGTGAAGGAGGTAAGTGGGAAAGTAATAACAAGTGGTGATGAAGTGAGAAGGAAAAGGAGTGAGTGTCTTGAAGGTTTGTTGAATATGTTTTACGATAGAGTGGCTGAAGTACAAAGACAAAGGGGATAAAGGTAAGCATTCAAACTACAGAGGTATAAGTTTGTTGAGTATTCCTAGGAAATTAAATGGGAGGGTACTGATTGAAAGGGTGAAGGCATGTGCAGAGCATCAGACTGGGGAAGAGCATTGTGGTTTCAGAAGTGGTAGAGGATGTGTGGATCAAGTGTTTGCTTTGAATAATGTGTGGAGAAATGCTTAGAAAAACGAATGGATTTGTATGTAGCATTTACGGATCTGGAAAAGGCATATGATAAGGCTGATAGAGATGCTTTGTAGAAGGTCTTAAGAGTATATGATGTGGGAAGTAAGTTGCTAGAACCAGTGAAAAGTTTTTACTAAGGATGTAAGGCATGTCTACAAGTAAGTAGAGAGGAGAGTGATTGGTTCCCAGTGAATGTTGGTCTGTAGCAGAGGTGTGTGATATCCCATGGTTAACTTGTATATGGATGGGGTGGTTAGGGAGGTAAATGCAAGAGTTTTGCAGAGACGGGTAAGTATGCAGTCTGTTGGGGATGAGAGGACCTAGGAAATGAGTCATTTGTTGTTTGCCAATGATACAGCTCTATTGGCTGATTTGAGTGAGAAACTGCAGAAGTTGGTGACTGAGTTCGGAAAAGCGTGTGAAAGGAAAAAGTTGAGAGTAAATGAGAATAAAAGCAAAGAAAATAAAAGCAAAGAAATTAAGTTCAGTAGGGTTGAGGGACAATCTAATTGGGATGCAAGTTTGAATTGAGAAAAATTGGAGGAAGTGGAGTGTTTTAGATATCTAGGAGTGGACTTAATAGCGAATGGAACCATGGAAGTGGAAGTAAGTCAAAGGTTTCGGGAGGGGGTGAAGGTTCTGGGAGCGATGAGGAATGTGTGGAAGGTGAGAACATTATCTCAGAGGGCAAAAGTGGGTATGTTTAAAGGAATAGTAGTTCCAACAATGTTATAAGGTTGCAAGGCATGGGCTATAGATAGGGTTGTACAGAGGAGGGTGGATGTGCTGGAAATGAAATGTTTGAGGAGAATATGTGGTGTGAGGTGGTTTGATTGAGTAAGCAATGAAAGGGCAAGAGAGATGTGTGGAAATAAAAAGAGCGTGGTTGAGAGAGCAGAAGAGGGTGTATTGAAATGGTTTGGTCACATGGAGAGAATGAGTGAGGAAAGATTGACCAA
>JAUUDZ010229001.1:0-29964 GCA_032361705.1 Panulirus versicolor | reverse complement strand
GCTCCCAGAAGCTTCGCCCCTTGACCCACCCTGTGACTCACTTCCGCTTACATAGTTCCATCCGCTGCCAAATCCACTCCCAGGTATCTAAAACACTTCACTTCCTCCAGTTTTTCTCCACTCAAACTTACTTCCCAATTAACTTGTCTCTCAGCCCTGTTGAACCTAATAACCTTGATCTTATTCACATTTACTTTCTGTTCTCATCTTTCACACCCTTTACCAAACTCAGCTACCAACCTCAGCAGTTTCTCACCCGAAATAACCACCAATACTGTATCATCAATAAACAACAACTGACTTGCTTCCCATGCCCTCTCATCCAGAACAAACTGCATACTTTCCTTTCTCTCCAAAATTCTTGCATTCACCTCCCTAACCACCCTATCCATATACAAATTGAACAACCATGGTGACGTCACGCACCCCTGCCGCAAACCTACATTCACTGGGAACCAATTACTTTCCTCTCTTCCTACTCGTACACGTGCCTTATATCCTTGGTAAAAACTTTTCACTGCTTCTAGCAACTTACCTCCCACATCGTATACTCTTAAAACCTTCCATAAAGTATCTCTATCCATCCTATCAGATGCCTTTTCCAGATCCATAAATGCTACATACAAATCCATCAGTTTTTCCAAGTATTTCTTACATAAATTCTTCAAAGCAACACCTGATCCGTACATCCTTTACCACTTTTGAAACCACACTGCCCTACCCCAATCTGATACTTTGTACATGCCTTTACTCTTTCAATTGATACCCTCCCATATAATATCCCAGGAATACTGAACAAACTTATGCCTCTGTAATTTGTACACTCGCCTTTATCCTCTTCGCCTTTGTACATTGGCGCTATGCATACATTCTGCCAGTCCTCAGGCACTTCACCATGATCCATACATACGTTGAATATCCTTACCAACCAATCAACAACACAGTCATCCCCCTTTTTTAATATATTCCACTGCAATACCATCCAAACCTGCCGCCTTTCTGGCTTTCATCTTCCGCAAAGATATCAGTACCTCTTCTCTGTTTACCAAACCATTCTCCCTGATCCTCTCACTTCACACACCACCCTGACTAAAACACCATGTAACTTCCACTCTACCATCAGACACATTCATCAAACCTTCAGAATACTCACTCCATCTATCTCCTCCTCACTTCATCACTACTTGTTATTACCTCCCCATTTGCCCCATTTACTGATGTTCTCATTTGTTCTCTTGTCTTGCACACTTTATTTACCTCCTTCCAAAACATCTTTTTATCCTCCCTAAAATCTGATGATACTCTCTCACCCCGACTCTCACTTGACCTCTTTTTCAACTCTTGCACCTTTTTCTTGACCTCCTGTTTTTATAAGTCTCCCAGTTGTTTGGAGTGCTTCTCTGGAAGTATCATCTAAACGTCTCTCTTTTCTCTTTCATTAACAACCTTACTTCTTCATCCCACCACTCGCTACACTTTCTGATCTGTCCACCTCCCACCTATTTATGCCATATGCATCTTTTGTGCAAGCCATCACTGCTTCCCTAAATACATCCCATTCCTTTCCCACTCCCTTGCTCTCACCTTTTACCATTCTACACTCAATCTCTCATGGTACTTCCTCACACAAGTCTCCTTTCCAAGTTCACTTACTCTCACCACTCTCTTCTCCCCAACATTCTGTATTCTTTTCTAAAAACCTCTACAAATCTTCACCTCCACAAGATAGTGATCAGACATCCCTCCAGCTGCCCCTTTCCGCACATTAAACATACAAAAGTCTCTCTTGTACACACCTATCAGTTAACACATAATCCGACAATGCCCTTTGACCATTGCTCCTAGTCACATAATTATATTTATGTATATCTTTCTATTTAAACAGGGTATTCCCAATCACCAGTCTTTTTTTCAGCTCACAAATACACAAACTCTTCACCATTTCCATCACTGAACACCCCCATGTACACCAATTATACCCTCAACTGCTATATTACTCACCTTTGCATTTAAATCACCCATCATTATAACCCACTTCTGTGCATCAAAGCTGCTAATACACTCACTCAGCTGCTCCCAAAACTTGCCTCTCATGATCTTTCTTCTCATGACCAGGTGCATAGGCACCAGTGATCACCCATCTCTCTCCATTCACTTGCAGTTTTCCCAACATCAATCTAGAATTTACATTCTTACACTCTATCATATACTCCTACAATTCCCTCTTCAGGAGAAGTGCTACTCCTTCCTTAGCTCTTGTCGTCTCACCAACCCAACTTTAATCCCAAGACTTTCCGAAACCACTCTTCCCCTTTACCCCTGAGCTTCATTTAACTTGGAGCCAGAATATCCAGGTTTTTTTGCTCAAACTTAGTAACTGTCTCTCCTTTCTTCTCATTTTGGTTACATCCACACACATTCAGACACCCCAATCTAAGCCTTCGAGGAGGATGAGAACTCACTGCTTGACTCCTTCTGTTTCCCTTTATAGAAATTTAAATACATGGTGGAGTTCCAGCCCCCATGTTCCCGTCCCCTTTTGTCACCTTCTATGACACATGGGGAATGCGTGGGAAGTTTTCTTTCTCCCCCTATCCCCTATACACACACGGGCACTGGTAATTATGCAGGAAGTATATTAGTGGCCAATGCTATGTTCCAAGTAACTGGCCCTTTCACATTAAAGTGCAAAAGGCCTTCTTTGATGCGCAAGAAATGATGCTTGAAATCTAAACCACACCACTTAGATAGTTGAAAATCAACAGGGATGTGCTGTTGCATATTAAATACTTTGCTCCATGATGGTCTAATGTTGTCACTGTCAGAACACTATCTGTGTGATGGTGGTAAGTATAATTTATCTTGTTGAACAGTGTCTTCAACAGAAGTCCTCACCAATATTCTGGTAATCTGTTTGACCAAATGCTGCAATGGAGTCAGGCTGGCCTGGGCCCCTGGAGTCATTTGTGATGATAGCAACAGCTGGGCAGGCTGTGAGAAGCTTACAATTCCTACATTTACCTTTGCATCACCAACATTGTCAATTGAACCAGAAGTGGGGTTTTCTGGGTGGAAGCATACCAAGCGATTAGAAATGTCTTCTAACGAAAGAGCTCTGTTAGCTCGTTCCTTTTCAATGCATACTTGTTTGCTAGTGGGCATCATGCTCTCATTGGCCACATTTTGCTCAAAACCAGTATTCTTTTGAAAAATTTTGATAAACCACCAATTACTCTTCACTTGTTGTTGCCCTGTGCCTTGGTACAATGTTAAGCACCCATTTTATTGACCTACCTCTAGGGATGGATGAATATTTGGGTTGACCGTGGACTGACTGCTGCAACAAGGATTTGAACCTTTTTTTTCTTCTTTTTTTTTGTCTCCAGTCACAGACAAAAGTCCTCATGAAATATCAGCCTTAATTGAAATATAGAGTGGTATAATGAAAGAGGAAAAGAAAAGACAAGGGAAAGTATTTACAAATTTTGGAGAAAGTGAAAAACCTGTCTTTTAAAGTGCGCCAGGTTATAGTTATTGCGAAAGACTTAAGAAGGCAGAGAGTTCCAAAGGTTCGATGTGTATGGAAAGAAGCGTTTATCAAAATAGTCTACCCTTGAGTTGCCAGTGGCCACACAGTAATCATGTGACACAGCAGCTTACTGAGTACTGTGTGATATACCTTATGGTGGGAGCACGCAAGCAGCTAGCTTATGGAAGCAAAAACCAAAGGGAAAGTGAACCAACATTGTGGCACAGGGCAAGAGGGTCAAGTTTGGAAGTTGGCGTGGAAAAGTTTATAAGTCAGACCGCTTTCAACTCAACGCTGTCAATAAGGATGCAGAACCAGAACTACCACAAATGTGAGAGCAGTACTCCATACAAGGACAGATCAATCCTTTGTATAAGTGGAACAACTGTTCAGAAGAAAAGAAGTTCTGACATCTAAGCTATTCCCTTAGTATGGGGTTTCCAAGAAAGAGTGGATGTTACAGTAATACCAAGTCCTGGGTACAGGGTGGAAGAATACTGTGTAAATTGAATACATCATCAATAAAGGTATCAGCCATTGTCTCATCATCACTCAACGAGTTGTATTAACAATAAGGCTGGGTTGATATCTTTCGGCTGGGTTGATATCTTTCTTCATTTTGCTTGACATGATTATGAGAATGATAAGGGTGGACCATGAGCATGAAATAAGTACAGGTTGTACCTCTCTATTCTGGTGCTCTGTGGTCCAGCAAATCCCATGGTACAGCATGTTTTGAATCTGTCACCAGGGCTGCACAGTTAGCTGCGCTAAGGTGCCAAAATCTGTTTACACTGCAGCCGAACTAATTAACAGTTCTGTTAATTTCTCATATTTAATTTTTTGCTGAAAATGAAAGCCAGAAAAGTTTTAAGTTTTGGAAAACTCTGAAAAGTGCCAAAAGTAGAGAATTAGACAGAGCACTTGTAAAGTGGTATAAGCTTCAATGTAATGAACATGTATGTATTTCTGGGGAGATGCTTATTGAGCAGGCCAAAGTTTTTCATAGAAAACTAAAGCTAGACTATGACTGTGAATATTTGCAAGGATGGTTACACAAGTTTAAGTGGAGACTTGGAATTTCAGTACATGGTGTGTATGGAGAAAAGCAGTGCTGATACGGAAGCTTGTAGTATAAGTTTGTATTGAAAGAATCATTGAAAACTCCACTTCTCTATCAAACAACCAACAGCAATACATACAGGGCAAGAGAGAGTTTACAAGCCAGCTGCCTGGCTGGGACTAATGTAGCGCGGGCAAGCTGCCTTGACAATAACAATAGAATAACAATAGTAATGAGCCAACCAAAGCCAATTACCAGCCTATGGTTGTTTGTTACATTAACTACTCGTCACAAAGCTGTGACAAAGTTTGTGGATAAATTTGCACAGTTAGTGGCAGCGGGAAACTTAGCCCTAGAACAAGTGTATAATGTTACAAATCTGCCCTGTATTAGCGTCGTATGCCATGAAAAACCCTTGTCTAAGATATTGAGGAGTCTCCATCTGAGGATACCTCTGATGTAAACTGATGTAACAATAAAAACCTTGTTTGAAAGATTTATGATTGTATTGTCTCCTATTTCAAGCATTGTTTACCTTTGATAACATAGCAATATGTATGGGGAATGAGCTGGCAAGACTAGGGGTCGGGTATATGTTTACATAGGGGTTCCCTTAGGGGTCAGTTTTTGTTCTACATTTTCTGTGGTCTGGTAATGGCCAAGTCCCAAGGTTGCTGGATGGAAGAGGTTCAACCTTTAGTAATGGACATAGGTGGAACAAGGTGGACTTTATCATAATGTCAATGTACGTACACCAAAACATTACATAAGCCTGGAGGTAACATGACTGAGACATTTCAACACCTTTTGCACTTACCTCTGGAGAGTGACTGGTTCCCAGTGAAGGTCGGTCTGTGGCAGGGGTGTGTGATGTCTCCCTGGTTGTTTAATTTGTTTGGATAGGGTGGTTAGGACTGTAAATGCAAATCAGTTGGGATGAGAGGCCTGGCAAGTGAGTCAGTTGCTGTTCACCAATGATACAGCACTGGTGGCTGATTCAAGTGAGAAACTGCAGAAGTTGGTGACTTGAGTTTGGAAAAGTGTGTGAGAGGAGAAAGTTGAGAGTAAGCATGAATAAGAGCAAGGTTATTAAGTTCTGCAGGGTTGAGGGACAAGTTAATTGGGATGTAAGTTTGAATGGGGAAAGGTTGGAGAAAGTGAGGTGTTTTACATATCTGGGAGTGGACTTGGCAGTGAATGGAACTATGGAAGCAGAAGTGAGTCACAGGGGTGGGGGAGGGGGCGAAAGTTTTGGGAGCAGTGAAGAATGTGTGGAAGGAGAGAACATTATCTTGGAAAGCAAAAATGGTTATGTTTGAAGGAATAGTAGTTCCAGCATTATTATATGGTTGTGAGGCGTAGGCTATAGATAGGGTTGTAAGGAGGAGGGTGGATGTGTTGGAAATGAAATGTTTGAGGACAGTGTGTGGTGTGAGGTGGTTTGATTGAGTAAAGGGTAAGAGAGATGTGTGGTAATAAAAAAGAGTGTGGTTGAGAGAGCAGAAGATGTGTTGAAATGGTTTGGACATAACAGAGAGAATGAGTGAGGAAAGGTTGACAAAGAGGATATATGTTTTAGAGGTAGAGGGGACAAGGAGAAGCAGGAGACCAAACTAGAGGTGGAAGGATGAAGTGAAAAAGATTTTGAGTGATTGGGGCCTGAACATACAGGAGGGTGAGAGGCATGCAAGGAATAGTGAATTTGAACAGTGTGATATACTAGGTTGACGTGCTGTGAGTGGACTGAACCATGGCATGTCAAACGTCTGGAGTAAACCATGTGAAGGTCTGTGGGGCCTGGATGTGGTTAGGGAGCTGTGGTTTCAATGCATTACATATGACAGCTAGAGACTGAATGTGAACGAATGTGGCCTTTTTTGTCTTTTTTCCTGGCACTACCTCGCTGAAGTGGGAGGCAGTGATGCTGTTTCCTGTGGGT
The DNA here is from genome assembly GCA_032361705.1 of Panulirus versicolor. Lineage (NCBI taxonomy): Eukaryota > Metazoa > Arthropoda > Malacostraca > Decapoda > Palinuridae > Panulirus > Panulirus versicolor. The sequence goes on along the minus strand of JAUUDZ010229001.1, from coordinate 23,433 downwards.
TGAGGTGGCACCGGGAATGGATTGGAGGCGAGTAAGTATGAATATTTACATGTGTATATATGTGTATGTATATGTATGTAAATGTGTATATGTATATATTATTTTATTTATTTTGCTTTGTCGCTGTCTTACGTGTTAGCGAGGTATTGCCAGGAAACAGACAAAAGAATGGCCCAACCCACCCACATACACATGCATATGAATACATGTCCACACACGCAAATATACATACCTATACATCTCAATGTATACATATATATACACACACAGACTTATACATATATACACATGTACATAATTCATACTGGCTGCCTTTATTCATTTCCATCGCCGCCCTGCCACTTACTTTACATATTCTCAAGTATTGGTGGATAGTGCCCAGGTGATATGGTACGTCATAAGCAAGGAACATTGCATTGATCTGCAAGGGAACACATGCAAGGTCGATGGTTGATGAAATCCAACCAGAGGAAATACAGAGGAATAAGGAGAGACCGCCATCAAGGAATGTCTCGATAGTAACATCTTCTTGCCGGGGAGATGCTTTAGGAATCTCTGTGTGAGAGAGAGGTGGCAGTCTACATCGTCCCGACCCTGACTCCAGTCACACATTGGGAGAATAGTTTTGGAGACAAACTGTGCGCCGGCACTAATCAGAATTACGTTCAAGACTATGTTTATGTAAACATTTTGCAAGCCATTCGTTTTCTATGTAAGGCCAAAATGCTTCTTAGGTTAGGTATACTTCATTCAAAGAAGGACAAAGTGCTTATAGAGAAGGTCCATAGGAGAGCAGCAAAGGTGGTACCAGAAATGAAAACAACGGAGTTCTACATAAAGGTTAGAAGCTTTTATTTTGTCCATAATTTAAGAAAGAAGAAAAGAGATGACCTGATAACGACATCTAAGTTTTTCAACCTGCCTGATGGTGTCAGTCAGCAGTGAACCTTTTTAATGACGTCAACAGCGAACTGTCTTGGAAAGGTACATAGACACAACAACCATTAACATGACATTGAGAAAGTTCTTAGAAAATAATTCAAGCAGTATTCTTTAGTATTTTCATTGTATAAGAGTGGTGAATGAATGGAATAAGCTGAATGATGAAGCTGTCAATGTGGTCAGTAAAGAGAAGTTAAAAAGTTATGTAATTAGTAGAGGAGTTCAAAATGTGGGATCCCGTGAGTGTAAAACTCTCTCCCCGTAAAGTAACGCTCAAGTAATAGGTCATTTGATAGATCTATCGTTAGTCACAAGAGTCTATATATCATTAACTCTGTATACAATTAATGTATCTGTATCAACTTCTGCGACTGTATTAAAAAACGGTTGTTATGTTATGCAGGGCTACACAGTGCTGTAAATGGCCGCAGTTAAAGTGATTCCTATAAATCAGACCCACCACAGGAGCTAGTTCCTACAACAGATTTCTGCATTATCGTACAACATCCTCGTTTTTCATCTTCTGAGGACGATAACTATTGCTCTAGAATAAATGGCGGTAATGGTCTCCATAAACTGGAAAAGATGAAAAGAAATTGAGCTGATCCTACTAGTGACACTGTCACTAAAGATTACTTATAAGATTCAGTGGCTTACTGAAGTTACCAGACGTACAGACGCTTAATGTTGTTGGAGAGACAGTCAGTATATGTGGCCTCAGTCTTGAACAACAGGGCAGTCTTTACCTGAAGGAGATACGAATCATAACCAAGATCACGAAAACGAAATTCTTGATTGATTAACTCAGGAGCGGGTTAGGCCCGTCCCACACCTCAGTATAAACTCAGCCCAGCCTTCTCCAGACACCTGCTTCACAGTGAGAGATGACACACCGCAGCTACCTACAGCCTTCCCCTGACACCTGCCTCACTGTGACAATTGACACATTGCAGCTACCTACAGCCTTCCCCTGACACCTACCTCACTGTAACAATTGACACACTTCAGCTACCAACAGACTTCCCCTGACACCTGCCTCACAGTGGCAGATGACACACAGGAGCTACCTACAGTATTCCCCTGACACCTGCCTCACTGTAACAATTGACACACTGCAGCTACCAACAGTCTTCCCCTGACACCTGCCTCACAGTGAAATTTGACACAGAGGAGCTACCAACAGCCTTCCCCTGACACCTGCCTCACAGTGACAATAGACACAATGGAGCTAACAACAGTCTTCCCCTCACACCTGCTTCACAGTGACAAGTAAACAACGGAGCTACCAACAGCTTTCCCTTGACACCTGCCTCACAGTGGCAACTGAAACACAGGAACTACCAAAAGCCTTCCCCTGACACCTTGCCTCACAGTGACATGTGACGAACGGGAGCTACCAACAGCCTAACCCTTACACCTGCCTCACAGTGACAAGTGACACACTGGACATTGGAGCTACCAATAATCTTCTCCTGACACCTGCCTCACTGTGACAATTGGCACAATGGAGCTGTGACACACTTGAGCTGCGAAAGTCTTTCCCCTGACACCTGCCTCACAGTGACAGGTGACACACTGGAGCTACCAACAGCTTTCCCCTTACATCTGCCTCTAAATGACAAGTGACACAATGGAGCTGCGAACAGCCTTCCCCTAACACTTGCCTCACAGTGACAAGTGACGCACTAAAGCTATCAACAGCTTTTCCTTGACACGTGACTCACAGTGGCGATTAACACAGAGGAGCAAAAATCAGCACTTCCCCTGACACCTGCCTCACAGTGACAACTGACACACTGGAACTACCAACAGCCTTCCCCTGACACCTACCTTACGGTGACAATTGACACAATGGAGTTGTCAATCACTTTCCCCAGACACCTAAATCACTGTGACAAGTGACACAAAGGAACTACCAACACCTTTCCCCTGACACCTGCCTCAAAGTGACAATTAACACATAAGGAGCTACCATCAGCCTTCCCATGACACCTTCCTAAAAGTAACAACTGACACACTGAAACTTCCAACAGCCTTTCCATGACACCTGTCTAACAGTGACAAGTGACACACCTGAACTACTAACACCCCTTCCCTGACACCTGCCTTACGGTGACAAATGCAACAATGGAGCTAACAACAGCCTTCCCCTGACACCTACCTCACAGAGACAAGCGATACATTTTAGCTACCAAGAACCTCCCCTTGACACCTGTCTCACAGCGACAATTCACACAGATGAATTGCTGACAGACAGTGACAATTGACACAAAGGAGATGTCAACAGCCTTCCCCTGACACCTGCATCACATAGGCAAGTGACATACTGAACCTACCAACAGCCTTCCACTGACACCTGCCTCACAATGACAAGTGACACACTGGAGGTACCAACAGCCTTCCCCTGACACCTACTTCACAGTGACAATTAACACAGTTCAGCTGTGACACTATAAAACTACGAACAGTTTTCCCCTGATAGCTCCCTCTGTGACAATTGACACTTTTTGAGCTACTAACAGCCTTCCCCTGACACCTGCCTCACAGTGACAATTGACAAAATGATGCTAACAACAGCCTTCCCCTGACACTTGATTCAAAATGACAAGTGACACAATGGAGCTTCCAAGAGCTTTCCCCTAACACCTACCTCAAAGTGACAATTTACACGCAGGAGCTACTATCAGCCTTCCCATGACACCTTCCTAACACTAGCAATCTGATACACTGAAGCTACCAACAGCCTTCCCCTGACACCTACTTCACAGTGACAAGTGACACACTGGAGCTGCCAACAGCCGTCCCCTGACACCTACCTTATAGTGACAATTGAAGCAATGGAGCTGTCAACAGCCTTCCCATGACACCTGCCCCACAGTGTCAAGTGCAAATGGAGCTACCAACAGCCTTCCCCTGACACCTGCCTCACATAACAATTGACAAAATGGAGCTGTGACACACATGAGCTACCAACAACCTTCCCCTGACACTTGCCTCACAGTGACATTTGACACAATGGGGCTGATAAAAGCCCTCCCCTGACACCTGCCTCAAAGTGATAAGTGGCACATTGGAGCTACAAACATCTTTCCCCTGACACCTTGCTCAAAGTGACAATTCTCACACAGTTGACTGAGTCTCATGGTTTACTGCCCCTTATAGCTGACTGACTCTCATACTTTACTGCCCCTCACAGTTGACTGAGTCTCATAGTTCACTGCCAATCACTGTTCATGAAGTTCAATGCTCCTCATAGTTTGCTGGCTCATAATTCAGTGTTCCTCACAGTTGATTGAGTCTCATAGTTCACTACCCTTCACAGTTGCCTAACTTTTAGTTCACTTTTCACAGTTGACTGAGTCTCATAGCTCACTGCCCCTCAGAGTTGCCTGCGTCTCACAGTTCACTGCCCCTCACATTTGACTGAGTCTCACAGTTCACTCCACCTCACAGTTGACTGATTTTCATAGTTCACTGTCCCTTACTGTTGACTGAGTCTCAAAGTTTGCTGCCCCTCACCGTTGACTGAGTCACATAGTTTACTGCCCCGTATAGTTGACTGACTCTTATACTTTGCCGCCCCTCAAAGTCGACTGAGTCTCATAGTTCGCTGCCCCTCACTGTTGATGAAGTTCAATGCTTCTCAGAGTTCACTGGCTAATGATTCAGTGTCCATCACAGTTGACTGAGTTTCATATTTCATTACTCCTCACAGTTGCCTAATTCATAGTTCACTGCCCCTCACAGTTGACTAAGCTTCAATGTTCACTGCCCCTCACAGTTGACTGAGTATCATAATTTACTGCCCCTCACAACTGACTGAGTCTCAAAGTTCACTGCTCATCACAGTTGACTGAGTCTTACAGTTCACTGCCCCCACAGGTGACTGACTCATGTAGTTTCCTGAACCTTACAGTTGACTGATTTTGATAGATCTCTGCCCCTCACAGTTGACTGAGTCTCATAGATCACTGTTCATCCCACTTAACTTACTCTCATAGCTTACTGTACATCACAGTTCACCACCCAACACCGTTGATGAGGTTCAGTACCCCTAAAAGTTGACTGAATCATAATTCACTGTCCCTAACAGTTTACTGAGCCTCTTAGTTCTGTGCCCTTAGGAGTTGACTATGAGTTATAGTTCACTGCCCCTAACAGTTGACTGAGACTCATAATTCACCACCTATCACTGTTGACTGAGTCTTATAGTTTGCTGCCCCTTAGAGTTGACTGACTTTCATAATTTACTGCCCCTGACAGTTGACTGACCTTCATAGTTTGCTACACGTCACAGTTCACTGTTTCTCATAGTTTTATGCCTTTCATAGTTGACTGATTCTCAAAGTTCACTGACACTCACAGATCTTTGAGTCTCATGGTTCACTTCCGATCACAGTTGATTGAATGTCATTATTTACTGCCCCTCACAGTTGACTGAGTCTCATAGTTCAATACCCCTTACATTTGACTGACACTCATAATTCACTACTGTTGATAAAGTTCATTGCCCCTCACAGCTGGCTGAGTCTCATAGTTCACTGCCCCTCACAGTTGACTGACTCTCATAGTTTCCTGCACCTCACAGTTGACCGATTTTGATAGTTCACTACCCTTCACAGTTGATTGAGTCTCATAAATCACTGCCCATCACAGTTGACTTACTCTCATAGTTTACTGCCCCTAACAGTTGACTGAGCCTCATAGATCAATGCCCCTAACTGTTGATAAGTTAAATGCCCCTCAAAGATTGACTGACTCATACTTCACTGTCTATTACAGTTGACTGAGTCTCATTGTTCAGTGCCCCTCAGAGTTGACTGGAAGTCATAGATCACTGCCCCTTACAGTTGACTGAGCCTCATAGTTCACAACCCCTCAAAGTTAACTGGGTCTCATAATTCACTGACCCCCACAGTTGAGTGAATTTCATAGTTTACTGCCCCTCACAATCGACTGAGTCTCACAGTTCACTGCTCCTCGCCATTGGCTGAGTCTCATAGTTCAATGCCCCTTACAGTTGACTGAGCTCATAGGTTATTGCACCCCACAGTTGACTGATTTTCATAGTTTACTACCCCTCACTTTTGACTGAGTCCCATAGTTCACTGGTCCTTACAGTTTATTGACTCATAGTTTAAGGCGCCTCACAGTTGACTGATTCTCAAAGTTCGCAGCCCCCTCACTGTTGATGAAACTCAATGCCCTTCACAGTTGACTTACTCATAATTCACTGTCCCTCACAGTTGAGTGAGTCTCATAGTTTACTACCCCTCAAAGTTGACTAAGACTCATAGTTCACATAGTTTACTGACCCTTACAGTTAACTGAGCCTCATTGTTCACAGCCCCTCACAGTTTACTGAGTCTCATAATTCACTGACCCTCACAGTTGACTGAGCTCCACAGTTACAGTTTGTGACTCTCATAGTTTACTGCCACTCAGTGAGTCTCATAATTCACTGCTCCTCACTGTTGATGAAGTTCAATGCCCGTCACAGTTGACTGACTCATAATTCACTGTCCCTCACAGTTGACTGAGCCTCATATATCACAACCCCTCACAGGCGACTAAGACTCATAGTTCACATACCCCACAGTTGAGTGAGTCTCATAATTCACTGACCCTCACAGTTGACGAGTCTCAGTTGACTGATTTTCATTGTTCGTTGCTCCTCGCAGTTGACTGAGTCTCACAGTTCAATGGCCCTTACAGTATACTGACTCTCATAGTTTACTGCCCCTTACAGTTGATTGAGTCTCATAGTTCATTGCCTCTTACAGTTGACTGAGTCTCATATTTCACTGACCCTCATAGTTCCCCGAGTCACATAATTCACTTCCAATCACAGTTGACTGAGTCTTAGTGTTGACTGCCCACAACGGTTGACTGAGTCTCACAGTTCACAGCCCCTTATAGTTGAGTGACTCTCATAGTCTACTGCCTTACACAGTTGACTGCCTCATATTTCACTGACCACTAACAGTTGAATGAGTCTAATAGCTCACTGCCCCTTAAACTTAAATGAGTCTTGTAGTTCACTGCCCCTCACAGCTTACTGAGTCGCACAGTTCAATGCCCCTCACAGTTGAGTGTGTCTCATAGTTTACTGCACCTCACAGTTGACTAATTTTCAAAATTTAATACTCCTCACAGTTGACCGAGTCTCAGTTCACTGGCCCTCACAGTTGGCTGACTCATGATTCACTGTCCCTCAGAGATGACTGAATCTCATAGTTCACTGCCCCTCACAGTTGACTGAATCTCATAGTTCACTGTCCCTCACAGTTAGCTAAGCCACAGAATTCACTGCCCCTCACAGTTGACTAAATCTCATAGTTCACTGCCCCTCACAGTTGACTGGCTCTTATGGTTTACTACCCCTAACAGTTAATTGACTATCACAGTTCATTGCCCCCTGCAATTAATTGACTGAGCGTCTTAGTTCACTGACCCTTTCATAATTTACTTCTACTCACTGAGTCTCATAATTCACTGCCCCTCACTGTTGATGAAGTTCAATGCCCGTCACAGTTGACTGACTCTAATTCACTGTCCCTCACAGTTGAATGAGCCTCATAGATCACAACCCCTCACAGTTGACTAAGACTCATAGTTCACACACCCCACAGTTGACAGAGTCTCATAATTCACTGACCTTCACGGTTGACGAGTCTCATAGTTTACTCCACCTCACAGTTGACTGACTTTCTTAGTTCATTGCCCCTCACAGTTGACTGAGTTTCATAGTTCAATGACCCTTACAGTTACTGACTCTTATAGTTTACTGCTCCCTCACAGTTGACTGTGGCTCATATTTCACTGATCCGCATAGTTTCCTGAGTCTCATAATTTATTTCTTATCACACTTGACTGAGTCTTATTGTTGACTGCCCCTAACAGTTGACTGAGTCTCACAGTTCATGGCCCCTTACAGTTGAATGACTCTCATAGTCTACTGCCCTCAACAGTTGACTGCCTCATATTTCACTGACCCCTGACAGTTGAATAAGTCTCATAGCTCACTTCCCCTCACACTTAAATGAGTCTCGTAGTTCACTGCCCCTCACAGCTGACTGAGTCTCATAGTTCGATGCCCCTCAGAGTTGATTGTGTCTCATAATTTACTGCACCTCACAGTTGACTGATTTTCATAATTTACTACCCCACACAGTTGACTCTTATAGTTTATTGCCGCTGATGAAGTTTACTAGTCCTCACAGTTGGCTGACTCATTATTCACTGACCCTCAGAGGTGACTGAGTCTCATAGCTCACTGCCCCTCAGAGGTGACTGAGTCTCATAGCTCACTGCCCCTCACAGTTGACTGAATCTCATAGTTCACTGCCCCTCGCAGTTGACTGTATCTCATAGTTCACTGCCCCTTGCAGTTGACTGACTCTTATGGTTTACCGAACCTAACACTTAACTGACTATCACAGTTCACTGCCCCTTACAATTAATTCACTGAGTGTCTTAGTTCACTGACCCTCTCAGTTGACTGATTATAATATTTCACTGCCCCTCACAGTTAACTGAGTGCCATAGTTCAATGCCCCTCATATTTGACTCTCATGGTTTATTATCCGTCACAGTTAACTGTTTTTCATAGTTCACTGCCCTTCACAGTTGATTGATTCTAATAGTTCACTGCCCCTCATATATGACTGTTTCTTATAGTTCACTACCCCTCAACACTCGAATGAGTTTCATGGTTCACTTCCTCTCACAGTTGACTGCGTCATATTGTTTACTGCTCCTCAAAGTTGATTGAGTCTCATAGTTCACTGCCCCTTACAGTTGACCGACTCTCAAAGTCTACTGCCCCTCACAGTTGACTAACTGATAATTCACTGACCCTCACAAATGACTGAGTCTCATAGTTCACTGCCCCTAACTGTTGACTGCGTCTCATAGTTCACTACCCATCACTGTTGATGAAGTTCAATGCCCCTCACAATTGACTGACTCATAATTCACTGTCCCTGACAGTTGACTGAGTCTCTCAGCTCACTACCCCTCACAGTCGACTAAAACTCATAGTTCAGTGCTCCTCACAGTTGACTGAGCCTCATAGTTCACTGCTCCTCTCAGCTGACTGACTCATAGTTCACTGCCCTTCACAGTTGAGTGAATCTCAAAGTTCACAGTCCCTTACAGTTCACTGAGCCTCATACTTTACTGCACCTTACAGTTGGCTGATTTTCATAGTTCACTACCCCTAATAGTTGACTGAGTCTCATAGCTCACTGTCCCTTACAGTTTATTGATTCTGATAGTTTACAGACCTGACATTTGACTGACTTTCATAGTTCACAAACCCTCACACTTGACCGAGTCTTGTGGTTCACTTACACTCACAGTTGACTGAGTCTCATTGCTTACTGCCCCTCAAAGTTGACTTAATCTCAGTTCACTGACCCTTACTGTTGACTGACTCTCATAGTCTACTGCCCCTCACAGTTAACTAACTCATAATTCACTGACCTCTCACAATTTTCTGGGTCTCATAGTTCATTGCCCATAACAGTTGACTGAGTCTTAAAGTTTACTGCACCTCACTGTTGAATAAGTACACTGCCCCTCACAGTTGACTGACTCATAATTCACTTTCCCTCAGAGTTGACTAAGTCTCATGGATCACTACTCTTTACAGTTGCCTAAGACTCATAGTTCACTGCCCCACACAGTTGACTGAACCTCATACTTCATTGGCCCTCACAGCTGACTGAGTGTCATAGATTAATGCCCCTCACATTTGACGGACTTTTATGGTTTACTGCCCCTAGCAGTTGGTTGACTATCAAAATTCACTGCCCCTTACAATTCACTGAGTGGTATAGTTCACTGCCCCTCACAGTTGACTAATTATTATATTTCACTGCCCCACACAGTTGGATAAGACTCATAGTTCAATGCCCCTCACAGTTGAATGAGTCTCATAGTCCACTGACTCTCTGAGCTGACTGAGTTTCATAGTTCTCTGCCCTTCACAGTTGACCGACTCTCATAGTTTACTGCACCTCACAGTTGACTGACTCTTATAGTTCACTGCCCCTCACAGTAGCCTGAATCTCATAGTTCACTGCCCCTCACAGCTGATTGAGTCTTATAGTTCACCACGAATCAGAGTTGACTTACTCTTATATTTTACTGCCCCTCACAGTTGATTGACTCTCACAGTTCACTTCATCTCACAGTTGACTGAGTGTCATAGTTCAATGCCCCTCACATGTAACTGATTTTCATAGTTCACTGCTCCTCACAGCGGATTAAGTCTAGTAGTTCACTGCCCCTCAGAGTTGACTGGCTCTTATATTCTAATGCCCCTCACAGTTGACTGACTCTCGTAAATCACTTCATCTCACAATTGATTGTCATAGTTCAATGCCCCTCACAACTGACTGAGACTCAGATTCAAGTACCCCTCACAGATGAATGAATCTCATAGTTCATTGACCCTCACACTTGACTAACTCTCATAGTTCACTGCCCCTCACAATTGACCGACTTCCATAGATTGCTGCCTCTCAGATTTGACTAACTCTCATAGTTTACTGCCCCTCACGGTTGACTGACTTTCATAGTTTACTGCCTCTCTGGTTGACTGAGTCTCATAGTTCACTGCCCCTTACAGTTGACTGTATTTCATAGTTTACTGCAACTCAAAGTTGACTGATATTCATAGTTCACTGATCCTCACAGTTTACTGTCTCATAGTTTACTGCCCCTCGCATATGACAAAATTTCATAGTTTACTGCCCCTCACGGTTGACTGGATCTCATAGTACACTGTCCCTCACAATTGACAGAATCCCATAGTTCACTACCCCTCACAGTTGACTGAGTCTCATAGTTCATTGACTGAGTCTCATAGTTCACTGTCACTCATAGTTGACTGACTCTTATAGTTTATTGCACCTCACAATTGAATTGGTCTCATAGTTTACTGCCCTCTGAGACGACTGGGTCTCATACTTCACTGCCCTTCACAGTTGATTGACTCTCATAGTTCACTGCCGTTCCCAGTTGATTGAGTGTCATAGTTCAATGCCCCTCACATTTAATTGATTTTCATAGTTCACAGCCCCTCACAGCGGATTGAGTCTAACAGTTCACTGCCCCTCAGAGTTGACTGGCTCTTATATTCTAATGCCCCTCACAGTTGACTGACTCTCGTACATCACTTCATCTCAGTTTATTGTCATAGTTCAATGCCCCTCACAACTGATTGAGACTCAGATTCAAGTACCCCTCACAGATGAATGAGTCTCATATTTCATTGACCCTCACACTTGACTAACTCTCATAGTTCACTGCCCCTCACAACTGACCGAATTCATAGATTATTGCCTCTCAGATTTGACTAACTCTCATAGTTTACTGCCCCTCACAGTTAACTGACTTTCATAGTTTACTGTCCCTCACAGTTGACTGAGTCTCATAGTTCACTGGATCTCATAGTACACTGTCCCTCACAGTTGACGGAATTCCATAGTTCACTACCCCTCACAGTTGACTGAGTCTCATAGTTCACTGCCCCTCACTGCTGATGAACTTCAATGACCCTCATAATTGACTGATTCATAATTCACTTTCCCGCACAGTTGACTGTCTCATAGTTCACTGCCCATCACAGTTAACTTAGTGCCATAGTTTACTGCCCCTTACATTTGACTGAGTCTCATAGTTAGCTGCTCTTTGCAATTGACTGAGTCTCATGGTTCACGCCTCTTCCCAGATGACTGACTTTTATAGTCTACTGCCCCTCACAATTAACTGATACTCATGTTTCACTGCCGCCCACAATGAATGAGTTTCATTGTGCACTGCCCCTCACAGCTGACTGATTCTCATCGTCACCGCCCCTCACTGCTCACTGCCGTAGTTCAATGTTACTCACAGTTGAATGAGACTCATAATTTGCTGCCCCTCATAGTTGAGCGAGTCTAATATTTCACTGCCCCTCACAGTTGAATGACTCTCTTAGTTCACTTCATCTCACAGTTGACTGAGCATCACAGTTCTATGACCCTCACAATTGACTGAGTTTCAGAGTTAACTGCCGCTCACATTTTAATGAGTCTCATAGCTCACTGACCCTTATAGTTGACGGATTCTCATGGTTCCGTGCCCCACACAATTGACCAACTTTTGTAGATTACTGCCCCTCACAGTCGACTGACTCATAATTTACTGCTTCTCACAATTGACTGATTTTCGCAGTTCACTGCCTCCCACAGCTGACTGAGTCTCATAGTTCACTGCCCCTCACACTTGACTGAATCTCACAGTTTACTGTCCCTCCCGGTTGACTGACTCTTATATTTTACTGCCACGCACAATTGACTGACTCTCATAGTTCACTGCCCTTCACAATTAAGTGCGTCTCATATTTCACTGCCCCTCACAGTTGACTGAGTCTCATAGTGCTCTGTCCTTCCTAGTTGACTGACTCTTATAGTTTACTACACCTCACAATTGACTGATTCTCATGGTTCACTGCCCCTCAGAATTGAATGAGTCTATAGTTCGCTGCCTCTTCAAGTAGACTGATTCCCATCGTCACCGCCCCTCACTGTTGACTGTCATAGTTCAGTGCCCCTCACAGTTGACTGAGACTCATGATTTACTGTCCCTTATAGTTGAATGAGTATCATACTTCGCTGCCCCTCACAGTTGACTGACTCTTATAGTTCACTGCCCCTCACAGTTGAGCAAGTCTCATCGTTCACTGCCCGTCACGGTTGACCGCATCTCTTAGTTTACTGCCATCATAATTGACCGACTCTCATAGTTTAGTGCCCCTCACAGCTGACTGAGTCTCATAGTTCACTACCCTTCGTAATTGAATGAGTCTTATAGTTCACTGCCCGTCACAGTTGACTCTCATAATTCACCGCCCGTCACAGTTGACTGAGTTTCATAGTTGACTGCCCCTTACAATTGACTAAGTGTCATAGTTCACTGCCCCTCACATTTGACTTACTCTCATAGTCTACTGCCACTCACAATTGACGGACTCTCATAGCTCACTGACCCTCATAGACGACTGAGTGTCATAGTTTACTATCCCTTACAGTTGAATGAGTTTCATAGTTCATTGCCCATCAAAACTGATTGAGTCTCACAGTTCACTGCCCATTAAAGTTGATTGATTCATAGGTTACTGACCCTTACAACTGACTAAGTGTCATAGTTCACAGCCCCTCACAACTGACTTACTCTCATAGTCTACTGTCCCTCACAACTGACTGAATCATAGCTCAGTGACCCCTCATAGTTGACTGAGTCTCATGGTTTACTGTTCCTTACAGTTGAATGAGTTTCATAGTTCATTGACCTTCACAATTGATTGAGTCTCACAGTTTACTGCTCCTTACAGTTGATTGATTCATAGTTTACTGCCCCTCACAACTGACTAAGTGTCATAGTTCACGGCCCCTCACAGCTGACTTACTCTCATAGTCTACTGTCCCTCACAGTTGACTGGCACACATAGCTCACTGACCCTCACAGTTGACTGTGTCTCATAGTTCACTGCCTCTCACAGTTGACTAAATCTCATGGTTCATTACCACTCACTGTTGATGAAGTTCACTGCCCAATGTTGGCTGACACATATTTCACTGCCCCACAGAGTTGATTGACTCTCGGAGTTCACTGCCCCACAACAAATGACTGAGTCTCATAGTTCACTGTCCCTAATAGTTGACTGACTCTCATTGTTCACTGCCCCTCACTGCTGATGGGCTTCACAGGTCCTCATAGATTCCTGACTCATAGTTCACTGCACATAGAGTTTACTGAGTTTCATAGTTCACTGCCCCTTATAGTTTCCTGACTCTCATAGTTTACTGGGCCCCCTCAAAGTTGACTGAATTTCATAGTTTACTGCCCCTCACAATTGACTGAGTCTCATAATTTACTGCCCCTCACTGTTGATGAAGTTCACTGCGCCTCACTGTTGACTGACTCATAATTCACTGTTCCTCAGAGTTGACTGAGACTCATAGTTCACTGCCCCTCAAAGTTGCCTAAGACTAATAGCTCACTTCCCCTCACAGTTGACTGGGCCTCATAGTTCACCGCCCCTCATAGATGACTGATTATAGTAATTCACAACCAATCACAGCTGACTAAGTCTCATACTTCACTGCCTCTCACAGTTGACTGAGTGTCATAGTACAATGCCCCTCACAGTTGACTGAGACTCATAGTTCCCTGTACCTCTGAATTGACGGATTTACATAGTTCATTGCCCGTCATTTGTAACAGATTCTCACAGTTCACTGCCCCTCACAGTTGAATGAGTCACATAGTTCAGTGACCTTCACAGTTGACTGGCTCTCATAGTTTACTGCTCCTCACAGTTAACTCTTTTTTATAGTTCACTGCCCCTCATAGTTCACTGACTCATTGTTTACTACCCGTCATAGTTGACTTATATTTCACTGCCCGTCACAGCTAAGTCTCATAGTTCACTGCCTCTCACAGTTGACTGAGTCTCATAGTGCACTGACCCTCACATGTGACTGAGTCTCATTATTCACTTCCAATCGCAGTTGACTGAGTCTCATAGTTGACTGATCCTCACAGTTGACTGAATCTCATTATTCACTTACACCTACAGTTGGCTGAGTCTCATAGCTCGCCCCTTATAGTTGAATGACTCATAGTCTGCTGCCCCTCACAGCAGACTAACTCATAGTTCACTGACTCTCACAGTTGACTGAGTCTCACAGTTCACTGCCCCTCAGAGTTGACTGAGTCTGATAGTTCACTGCCCCTTATAGTTGACTGAGTCTCATAGTTTACTGCCTCACAGTTGACTTTCATAGTTCGCTGCCCCTTAGAGTTGACTGAGTCTCATAGTTCACTGACCCTCATAGATGATTGAGTCTCATAGTTCAATACCCCCCCACAATATACTGAGACTCAGATTTCACTACCCCACACAGTTGAATGAGTCTCATAGGTCACTGACCCTCACAGTCGGTTGACTCTCATTGTTGACTGCCCCTTTCAGGCGTTAGATTCTTATAGATTGCTGCCCCTCATAGTTGACTGACGCATAGTTTACTGCCCATCACATTTGACTGTCTTGCACAGTTCGCTGCCCCTCACAGTTCACTGACTCTCATAGTTTACTACCTCACAGTTGACTGAGCCTCACAGTTTATGGCCCATCATAGTTGACTGAGTCTCATAGTTCACTGCAACATACAGTTGACTCTGAGTCTCATTGTTCATTGACTTTCACAGATGGCTAAGTCTCATATTTCACTTCCATAGTTGACTGAGTTTCATAGTTGACTACCCCTCACAGTTGACTGAGTCTCATAGCTCATTGCCCTTTATAGCTGACTGACTCATAGTCTACTGCCTCTCATAGTTGACTAACTCTCGTAATTAACTGCCCTTCACAGTTGACTGAGTCTCATAGTTCACTGCCCCTCACCGTTGACTGAGTCTCATAGTTAACTGTGCCCACAGTTGACTGAATCTCACTATTCACTGCCCCTTGCAGTTGACTGAGTCTCATAGTTCACTGCCCTTCATAGTTGACTAAGTCCCATAGTTCAGTGCCTCTCATCGATTACTGACTCATAGTTTACTGCATCTTACAGGTGACTGACTCTTATAGTTTACTGCCTTTAACAATTGACCGATTATCATAGTTCACTGCCCCTAACAGTTGGCTGAGTCTCATAGTTCACTGCCCTTCACAGTTGACTGAGTCTCATAGTTAAGCGTCCCTCATAGATCATTGACTCTCGTAGTTTACTACATCTTACAGGTGACTGACTCATAGTTTACTGCCCATAACAATTGACCGATTATCATAGTTCACTGTCACTGACAGTTGAGTGAGTCTCATAGTTCACTGCCCATAATAGTTGACTGAGTCTCATAGTTCACCGCCCTTCACATTTGACTGAATCTCATAGTTCAGTGCCTCTCATAGATCACTGACGCTCATATTCTACTGCATCTTACAGGTGACTGACTCTCATAGTTTACTGCCCATAACAATTGACCGATTATCATAGTTCACTGGCCCTCACAACTGACTGAGTCTCAAAGCTCACTGCCCCTTACGGTTGACTGAGTGTTATAGCTCACAACTCCACACAGTTGACTGAGTCTCATAGTTTACTGTCCCTCAGAGTTGACTGAGTCTCATAGTTCACCGCCTCTCACTTGTGACTGATTCTCATAGTTTACTGTCCCTCATAGTTGATCAAGTCTCATAGTTCACTGACCCTTATAGTTGACTGACTCTCACTATTCACTGCCCCTCACAGGTGACCGACTTTCATAGATTACTAACCCTTACAGTTGACTGATTTTCATAGTTTACAGCTCCTCAAAGTTGACTGAGCCTCATAGTTTACTGCCCCTCACTGTTGATGAAGTTCAGTGCTTCTCATAGTTGACAGACTCATAATTCACTGCACCTCATAGTTGACCGAGTCTCATAGTTCACTGCCTCTCATAGTTTGTTGAGTCTCATAGTTCATTGCCCCTCACAGTTGAATGAGTCTCATAGATCACTGCCCCTCAAAGTTTACTGAGTCTCATAGTTTACTGCCCCCTCACAGTTGAGTGACTCAAAGTTCACTGCCCCTCACAGGTGACTGACTCTCATAGTTCACTGCCCCTAATAGTTGACTGCGCCTCATAATTCACTTCTCCTCACTGATGAAAAAGTTCAATGCCCCTAATAGTTCACTGACTCATAATTCACTATCCCTTAAAGTTGACTGCGTCTCATTGTTCACTACCCCATACAGGTGACTGAGTCTCATACTTCACCCCCACACCGTTGACTGAGTCTCATAGGTCATTGTCCTTCACTGTTGACCTCACAGTCCCTCACAGTCGACTGAGTGTCATAGTTCAATGCCCCTCATAGCTGACTGACTATCAGAGTTTACTGACTCTTACATTTTATTGACTTTCATAGTTCACTGCCCGTCACAGCTGACTGAGTCTCAAAATTCACTGCTCCTCACAGATGACTAACTCATGGTTTACTGCCCCTCACAGGTGACTGACTCTCATTGTTCACTGCCCCTCATAGTTGATTGAGCCTCATAGTTCACTTTTCCTCATTGTTGAAAAAGTTCAGTGCCCCCTCACGGTTGACTGACTCATAATTCACTGTCCCTTAGAGTTGACTGAGTCTCATTGTTCAATACCCCTCTCAGCTGACTGAGTCTCATACTTCACCCCCACACCGTTGACTGAGTCTCATAGGTCACTGTCCTTCACTGTTGACTGACTTATAGTTTACTATCCCTCACAGCTGACTGACTATCATAGTTTACTGACCCTTACATTTTACTGACTTTCATAGTTCACTGCCCATCACAGCTGACTGAGTCTCATATTTCACTGCTCCTCACAGCTGACTGACTCATAGTTTACTGCCCTTCACTGGTGACTGACTCTCATAGTTCACTGCCCCTCATAGTTGACTGGGCCTCATAGATCATTTTTCCTCAGTGTTGAAAATGTTCACTGCCACGAACAGTAGACTGACTCATAATTCACTGTTCCTTAGAACTGACTTAGTCTCATTGTTCACTACCCCTCACAGTTGACTGAGTCTCATACTTCACTCCCCCTCACCGTTGACTGAGTGTCATAGGTCACTGCCCTTCACAGTTGACTGACATATAGTTTACTGCCCATCACAGTTGACCGACTATCATAGTTTACTGACCCTCACATTTTACTGATCTTCATAGTTTACTGCCCCTCACAGTTGACTGAGTCTCATAGTTCACTGCCCCTCACAGCTGACTGAATCTGATATTTTACTGCACCTCACAGTTGACAGATTTTCATGGTTCACTGCCCCTCACTATTGACTGACTCTTGTAGTTTACTGCACCTCACAGTTGAGTGACTTTCATTGTTCACTGCACTTCACAGTTGACTAAGTCTCATATTTCACTGCCTCTCACATATGACTGATTCTAATAGTTCGCTGTCCCTCACAGTCGACTGAGTGTCATAGTTCAATGCCCTTCAAAGTTGACTGAGACTGCCCCTCACAGTTGAATGAGCCTCATTGTTCACCTACCTTTACAGTTGACTGACTCTCATGGTTCATTGCTTTTCAAAGTTGACTGACTCTCATGGATTACTCTCCATCATAATTGACCGACTCTCATAGTTTACTGCCCCTCACAGTTGACTGACTCTCATAGTTCACTGCCTTTCATAGTTGAATGAGTCTCATAGTTCACTGCCCCTCACAGTTGATTGAGTCTCATAGCTCACTGACACTCATACTTGAGTCTCATAGTTCACTGCCTCTCACAGTTGACTGAGTTTGATAGTTTACTACCCATCGCAGTTGACTGAGTCTCATAATTCACTGCCCCTTACATCTGTTTGACTCTTAGAGTATACTGCACTTCACAGATGACTGAGTCTCAGAGTTTACTGCCCTTCACAGTTGACTGTGTCTTAGAGTTCACTACCCCTTACAGTTGAATGAGTCTCATAGTTCACTGCCCCTCACAGTTGATTGTCTTTCATAGTTTACTGCCCGTCACACCTGACTGAGTCTCATAGTTCACTGCCCCTCCAAGCTGACTGAGTCTCATAGTTCACTGCCCCTCACTTTTGATGATTCACTGTTCCTCACAGTTGACTGGCTCATAGTTCACGGCTCCTCACAGTTTACTGAGTCTCATAGTTTACTGTCCCTCACAGATGACCAAGTCACAGAGTTCACTGCCCCTCACAGTTGAATGAGTCTCATAGTTCACTGTCCCTCACAGTTGACTGAATCTCTTAATCTACTTCCCCTCACTTTTGACTGACTGTCATAAGTCACTGCCCCTCACAGTTGACTGAGTCTCATAGTTCATTGCCCTTCACTGTTGATGAAGTTCACTGCCCCTCACAGTTGACTTTTTCATGATTCATTGTCCCTCACAGTTGACGGAGTCTCATAGTTCTGTACCCCTTACAGTTGAGTGAGTCTCACAGTTCACTGCTCCTCATAGTTGAGTGTCATAGTTCAATGCCCTTCTCAGCTAAATGAGTCTCATAGTTTGCTGACCCTTACAGTTGACTGACTCTCATAATTCACCACCCCTTACAGTTGACTGAGTCTCACAGTACACTGTACCACAGTTCACATTTTCCCAAAGTCCACTGCCCGTCACATTTGACTGCCTTTCTCAGTTGACATCCTTCACAATGCAACACATCTCGGAGGTGAGTGACTCTCATTCTTCATTGCCCCTTAAAGTTCACTCCCCTTACAAGTCATTGCCCATCACAGTTCACTGATACTCAAAATTCACTTCCCTCCAAAGTTTGCTGGCCTTAACAGTCGTCATCCCTCCCAGGTAACTGCCCCTCACAGATCAGTGCCTCTCAAAGTTCACCGCCCCTCACATTTTCATTGTTTACAGGCACCGGTCCCGGACGCTGGCCTCGCGGGTGACCCTCATGATCCTGCATCTCACAATCGCCGACCTACTGGTCACTTTCCTCCTCATGCCGCTAGAGGTACGTGTCGCGCCTTCCCTCATATTTGTGTGTGTGTGTTTGTGTGTGTGTGTGTGTGTGTGTGTGTGTGTGTGTGTGTGTGTGTGTGTGTGTCCTCATACGTTTAAAGTACCGCCTATCAACTTAATCTTTTATACTTCGAAGACTCACAATATTCGCGTCCTAAAACCCAACGATATCTACATGCTGGCAGAAAAGTCTCACGGAGGGAAAGTTGGGTCTAGAGAGAAATAACCAGGAAATTAAAAATACTTCCTAACATTCATACGAGATCTGATCTTCGGCTATTGACGTTCCCGTTTTCTGTTTCTTTTCTTGTCAAATCCATTTTCTAATCCTAAGCTTTACATTTCCGTTTTCTCTTCCTAAGCTTGTTAAAAACACATATGATAATAATCTTAGACCAAGAAAGGACGCTGTCTTCTAGCTCAAGCTAAATTTAGATGATAGACCTAGAATTTCTATGTTCACCCTTGATCTAGAGTGGAAGTACATAGCCTAGATCTGTAAGGTAAGGAAAGCCTAGATCTGTAGGGTAAGGAAAGACTTGACCTGCAGTGTTAGGTCATAGCCTTGATCTGTAGTGTAAGGTCATAGCCTTGATCTACAGTGTAAGGTCATAATCTTGATCTGTAGTGTAAGGTCATAGCCTTGATCTGTAGTGTAAGGTCATAACCTTGATCTGTAATGTAAGGTCATTACCTTGATCTGTAGTGTAAGGTCATAACCTTGATCTGTAGTGTAAGGTCATAACCTTGATCTGTAATGTAAGGTCATAACCTTGATCTGTAGAGTAAGGTCATAACCTTGATCTGTAGTGTAAGACCATAGCCTTGATCTGTAGTGTAACCTTGATCTGTAGTGTCAGGACATAGCCATCATATGTAGCGTAAGATCTAAGGTTTGATCTATAGTGTTAGGATATAGCCTTTAACTGTATGGTAAGGTCATAGTGTTCACTTATAGTGTAAGGTCATAGCCTTTATCTGTATGTAGTTCATAGCAGGGATCTGTAGTGTTAGGACATAGCCTTGATGTGTAGTGTTAGGACATAGCCTTGATCTGTAATGTTAGGACATAGCCTTGATGTGTAGTGTTAGGACATAACCTTGATCTGTAGTGTAAGGTCATAGCCTTGATCTAAAATGTTAGGACATAGCCTTGACGTGTTGTGTAAGGTCATAAACTTGATCTATAATGTTAGGACACAGCCTTGATCTGTGGTGTAAGATTACAGCTTTGATCTATATTATCAAATCCTGGCCTTCATCTTCAATGTATCGTCATAGCCTTGATCTTCAATGTATTTTCATAGCCTTGATCTTTAATGTATCGTCATAGCCTTGATCTTCAATGTATTGTCATAACCTTGATCTTCAATATATTGTTATAGCCTTGATCTTCAATGTATAGTCATAGCCTTGATCTTCAATATATCGTCATAGCCTTGATCTTCAATGTATTGTCATAACCTTGATCGTTAATGTATCGTCATAGCCTTGATCGTCAATGTATTGTCATGCACTTCATCTTCAATGCATTTTCATAGCCTTGATTTTCAATGTATCGTCATAGCATTGATCTTTTAAGTAAGGTCTTAGCTTTGATATGATGAGTAATATTATAGAATACATCTATACTGTCAGGTCTTATCTTTCATTTGTAGTGTAAGGTCCCAATCTTGATCAGTAGGATAAGAACATAGTCTTGCTCTATAGTGTAAAGCGTTAATCATGATGTGTAGTGTTAAGATGCATCCTTGCACTGTAGTGTTAGGTCATAACACTGATCTGTAGCATTGTGTCATAGCCTTGATCTATAGTGTAAGGTCTGGGGCTTGATCTGTAGTGTTGGGACATAGCCTCAATATGTAGTGAAATGTCATAGACTTGATATGCAGGTTAAACTCACAGCTTTGATCTTTAGTGTAAGGTCATCATCTTGATCTGTAGTGTAAGGTCATAACCTTGATCTGTAGTGTAAGGTCATAACCTTGATCTGTAGTGTAAGGTCATAATCTTGATCTGTAGTGTTAGGTCATAACCTTGATCTGTAGTGTAAAGTCATAACCTTGATCTATAGTGTTAGGTCATAAACTTGATCTGTAGTGTAAGGTCATGCCCTTGATATGTAGTGTAAGGTCATAACCTTGAACTGTAGTGTAAGATCATAACCTTGACCTGTAGTGTAAGGTCATAACCTTCATCTGTAGTGTTAGGACAAAGGCTTGATCTGTAGTGTAAGGTCATAACATTGATCTATAGTGTTAGGTCATAACCTTGATTTGTAGTGTAAAATCATAAATTTGATCTGCAGTGTAAGGACATAACCTTGATCTGTAGTGTAAGGACATAACCTTGATCTACAGTGTAAGGTCATGATCTTGATCTGTAGTGTTAGGACATAACCTAGATATGTAGTGTAAGGTCATAACCTTGATCTGTAATGTAAGGTCATAACCTTGATCTGTAGTGTTAGGTCATAATCTTGATCTGTAGTGTAAGGTCATAACCTTGATCTGTAGTGTAAGGACATAACCTTGATCTGTAGTGTAATGTCATAACCTTGATCCGTAGTGTTAGGACATAACCTTGAACTGTAGTGTTAGGTCATAACATTGATCTGTAGTGTTAGGACATATCCTTCATCCGTAGTGTAAGGTCAAAACCTTGATATGTAGTGTAAGGTCATAACCTTGATCTGCAGTGTAAGGTCATAGCCTTGATCTGTAGTGTAAGTTCACAACCTTGATCTGTAGTGTTAGGTCATAGCCTTGGTCTGCAGTGTTAGGTCAAGACCTTGATCTGTAGTGTAAGGTCATAACCTTGATATGTAGTGTTAGGTCATAACCTTGATCTGTAGTGTAAGGTCATAACCTTGATGTGTAGTGTTAGGTCATAAACTTGATGTGTAGTGTAAGGTCATAACCTTGATCTTTAGTGTTAGGACATAACCTTGATCTGTAGTGTAAGGACATAGCATTGATCTGTAGTGTAAGGTCATGATCTTGATCTGTAGTGTTAGGACATAACCTTGATATGTAGTGTAAGGTCATAACCTTGATCTGTAGTGTAAGGTCATAACCTTGATCTGTAGTGTTAGGTCATAACCTTTATCTGTAGTGTATGGTCATAACCTTGATCTATAATGTAAAGTCATAACCTTGATATGTAGTGCTAGGACATTGCCTTGATCTGTAGAGTAAGGTCATAACCTTGATCTGTAGCGTAAGGTCATAACCTTGATCTGTAGTGTAAGGTCATAACCTTGATCTGTAGTGTTAGTCCATATCCTTGATATGTAGTGTAAGGTCATAACCTTGATCTGTAGTGTTAGGTCATAACCTTGTTCTGTGGTGTAAGGTCATAACCTTGATCTGTAGTGTTAGGTCATAACCTTGATCTGTAGTGTAAGGTGATAAGCTTTATCTGTAGTGTAAGGTCATAACCTTGATCTGTAGTGTAAGGACATAACCTTGATTTGTAGTGTAAGGACATAACCTTGATCTGTAGTATAAGGTCATAATCTTGATCTATAGTGTAAGGTCATAACCTTGATTTGTAGCATAAGGTCATAACCTTGATTTATAGTGTAAGGTCATGACCTTGATCTGTAGTGTAAGGTCATAACCTTGATAAGTAGTGTAAGGACATAACCATGATCTGCAGTGTAAGGTCATAACCTTGATATGTAGTGTCAGGTCATAACCATGATCTGTTGTGTAAGGTCATAACCTTGATCTGTAGTGCCAGGTCATAACCTTGATCTGCAGTGTAAGGTCATAACCTTGTTCTGTAGTGTAAGGTCATAACCTTGATCTGTAGTGCAAGGACATAACCTTGATCTGTAGTGTAAGGACATAACCTTGATCTGTAGTGTAAGGTCATAACCTTGATCTGTAGTGTTAGGTCATAAACTTGATCTGTAGTGTAAGGTCATAACCTTGATCTG
>JAUUDZ010228890.1:0-17379 GCA_032361705.1 Panulirus versicolor | reverse complement strand
TGAGACGATGGTCCACAGCTCCACGTCTGGTGGTCCGTGAGACGATGGTCCACAGCTCCAGGTCTGGTGGTCCGTGAGACAGCTCCAGGAGTGGAGACATCTTTCCGATGACTGAACGACCTTAAATCAGCAGTAACTACAGTGTTCTTACGCCAGTGTGGATGGCAGCGTCCACACTGGCACGCTGGACCCACCTCGTGGATAGTGTGTGGACGTGCAGATCCACCACAGGTGGACAGGAACAGCTGGGTCAAGCTCTTGTGTGGAGCCCGTTTTCTTTCTGGTCTATTGTCCTCTGACCCACTTCGCTATATCAGTAATATAAGTTTTATTCATTAATAATAATGTAATCATGAAATGATGTACTTCATTAGTACAGGAACCTTCAAAAAGCACACGGAACGCTTATTTGTAATTGTGTTCAGTCGAAGTGTCGAACCCAGGTACTCAGAACGACGCCACTGTGTCCTGAGCCGGGCAACAGGCGAGCACAACGAGCGGCGGACATTATTGTAACTGGGGGCAAGCCAGCGTTAAAGGCCATAGGGGTGAAGATCACTATTACTATACACGTCTCAATGTGACATTATGCCGCCTTCTGTAGCCATCCAAAGCGACTGGTTCAATAATGCAAGACCGAAAGTCGTTATGGAAAATTTGTATTCTCTTAAAAATATTAATAATGTATGTGTTTCCAAGTTCTTAAATTGTTTTCAATATAAACTTGTACATTCGTCGACCAAAGTTGACAGACATGAACGACACAGCTGGTGTAAGTATTGTGTTGTTATCACCAGAAATGAAACTGCCAGGCCTGACGCCCTCGAACAGGTACAATAATTAAACATAATATTCCTAAATGGCACAACCCTCCATCTACACTTCGTCCCGACCCTCTCCCTGGCTCAAGCTTCGAACACGCATGAACGTAATATATGTATTTTTTCCCAAAATATTTGAGGTGGATTATCATTTTGCTTATACTTTAGAGAAATTGTATGAAATACATTTTTTCAAACTAAACAAGGTGTCATAGTAAGTAAAAGCCGTGGGGGACAAGTGACCGCCTCAGCTTGCGTTCGTGAGTACAGACACGGTGAACGTTGGAGTGAAGTGGTGTTGCCCATATGATATTTGTTGTCACTTATTGTTTCGTGATGGACTGCGATACCACTTGTTCTAGTTGAAATAAGATATCAGACAAAGATAGAAGATAACAGGTGTCAAATACTAAATACGATAGCACTATTTCTACAAGGCTTGTGTGAACTGTAAGTCATCAAGTTGTGTGCATTGGAATGACCAGTGCTCCGTCTATGGCGTCCCTCAGTACACAGTAACGGGAACAATTATGCTTCTTCGTCCGCAGTGTTGATGACCTCAGGATGCACAGGTTTGATGGCGAGGCACGACACTGATTCTACCATCGGTGTTCAACCACGAAAACAGCTGACGGAACTACTTGACTCACAAGAACAACCGTAGCAACCTCAACCCAACCACAACACCAGGCGAACCCTCTGTTGTAAGGCACTGACCCACCCCTCCAGGCTGTTCAGCCCACCCAGCTTCCCCCGTCGTCACCGTGGACAGTAAACTGGATGGGGCGCATCTTGTCTATACAATCTACGTACACTCAAGACACTCTAGATTCAAGACCAGCCTCCACAACTTTCTCATTCTCCCCAAAGTCAGCTGTGCCATTCCTCGCCTGGTCTTCCTATTTACCACACAACAGAAGCCACTGGAAAGGGTATAAGAAAAGGACATCCAAGATTATCCTGGGACCCTGGACCCCATCCGACAGTTCGCGGGAAAGCAACAGCACCATCTCCGCCGCCATCACTTGAGATCCCTCGCCCCAGCGTTGCAGCCCACCGCCCTTGAAGTTAGGATCCCACAGCATCGCAAACAGACCGGTACAGTGCCACTTTTCTGTGTATTTCAGCCTCTGGCTGTGGTTAATTCACAATTGTTACCACTATCAGTGGCAGTTTATTTTAGCGCCGTAACAAAGTTGATTGGTGTAACACGAAAGAGAAAATCATAAATGCCTTTGTTACGTATCATAAATTTAAGGTAGCGAGACGTGAAGACGATCACCCACTGGCTACATGTACCCTTTAGGGTCGGGGGGCAGGATGGTGAAGTAGAGGGAAAACGTTGCGTAAAAGATTTAAAATTCACTTTAAAAATGTAAACAAAGACTTAAAAGAAAATGTAACCTAACCTATAGGGGGGGAAAAAAAGGTTATCAAACGTTAACTTCATAATATTTGAATGTTTGTGAAAAGCTTAATCAAAACCTTAATCATACGTCATATTCACATAGAGTATATCCAAAATATAACACGGAACCCGTCGTCCTACAAAGGATCCATATCCAACTGAAGATCGACTGTGGTAAACAAAGGATAAAATGCTTATTTAAGGCGGTATTTATATGTCTTTTGTCCGGCTCCAGGCACCCCATGCTCGATGTGGCTGGTGCTGCCTGACTGCATGACTGTCAGTCAATGTGACTATTGTTTTCATGCAGAATTGTCCTCTACCATGCAGGGTTGTACTATTATTATCATGCATGGTTTTCTTGACTACCTTTACCATGCATGATTGTTCCTACCATCTTTACCATGCATGGTTGTTCCTACCATCTTTACCATGCATGGTTGTTCCTACCATCGTTACCATGCATAGTTATCTTTACCATCTTTATTATTTACAGTTTTCGTTACCATCTTTACCATGAAAGTTTCGCGTAATATTTTTTTTCTTTTTGCTCATTATTGAACCCATTATTGTCCCCGGGTGTCACGATCCTCCCCAAGTTGATTAATATAATTAATATTACAATTGAACATTATTCCGTGTACCTTCCCTCACGTGTAATGTGCTCCACCACCACCACAATACACCGACCCCACCACCACTTGTACTGGATTACCGAGATCACCGTAGTGGCTTTTGGCTGTGCTATTATTATTATTATTATTATTATTATTATTATTATTATTATTATTATCATTATTAATGTAATGTAATCATGATAATAATGATAATAATGATAATGATTGATTATTGTTATTATTATCGTTATTATTGATATTATTAATATTATTATTATTATCATTATTATTATTATTATTATTATTATTATTATTATTATTATTATTGATAAAGATAAATTACCTATGGCATACATAATAACATATCATTTTTGTCCTGAAATACAATAGTGATTCCAATGTTTTCCCAAATTTCCCAGGAACATTTTCGAATTTATTTTAGAAATCAAGATTTACACATTGATAAGACCCCAGAGGGTTAGGTCCAATTAAGATAACAGTTATCAACTCCGTTGAAATTATAATCAGGATGTTCTCGTAATTAGGTTAGCAAATGATCCCGTACAGGATATCCTCTCATAAATAACTTAGATAAGAATAAAGATTAGATATTTTTTTTTTTACTAATAATTAAGTAGAAATGATAAGCTTATTATCGGCAAAGATGTTATTTATTCTTTACCTTTATGGAAATTTTTGACTAACTGTATACTACATTCAGGAAAAGATAATAATGTTTAGCATTAATTGGCTGATCTTTTCGTGTTGTATATACACACACAGACTTGTATGTGGCCTCTGGTTCGCCTAAAAGACTTGTGTGACGAAGATGTTTGGAAAGCTTTCTCGATTGTTGGATTACCTTGACGTACACGACCTTAACGACCCTTGGTAGTTAAGAGGCTTGAAGGCCAAACAGCTGAGCAGCTGAATTTGTCTTTTCAAACATATTGAAGATTGAAAACTTAATGATGAGTCGGTTGTATGTATGGTCACAATATCTGTGGGGAGTGTGGAGTCCTTAGCATATGTGGTCACAAACTTTCTGACACACACACACACACACACACACACACACACACACACACACTAGCTACGCCAGGTACCTCTTTACCGACCATCTCCGAGGGAAGGACGAACAGCTGGGTAGGATGTGGACCAACTGTCACGTCCAGGATTCGAACCCCGACCGATCCCGCAGTGACTCATGGTCACTAATTCTATCCACCGCACCATGGAAGCCCGTGTGTGTGTGTGTGTGTGTGTGTGTGTGTGTGTGTGTGTTATATTTCACGAGACAATCTCACGCTGGGTCAGATATAACTGATAACCTGAGGCTCATACGGTCGTTAAGCCGCGTTGTAATAAGGAGTCGTTGACCTCTGGTTACCACGCTGGTAGTGGGGGTGGGGGGGGAGTGGAGTCGTTGGTTCAGCCCCTAGAGCACGACGGTACGACCTTCGGGCGCGACGTTACGACCCTTGAGCATAACGGTACGACCCTGGGGCACGACGGTACGACCTATGGGAACGACAGTGCGACAATTGAGAACGACAGTACGACCCTTGGAAACGAGATTACGACCCCTAGGAACAACAGTGCGACCCCTAGGAACGACAGGACGACACCTAGGAACGACATTACGACCCCTAGGAAAGACATTACGACCCCTAGGAACGACATTACGACCCCTAGAAACGACAGTGTGACACTTGGGTACAACGATACGACTCTTGAATATGAATGTACGACCCTTGAGCACGACGATGTGACTGTTGAACACTACAGTACGACCCTTGGTCATGAGATACATCATGACACCCAAAGGGTCGTACCGTTGTGCTCGTGTCGTATCGTCGTGCTCACGGGTCGTACTGTCGTGCTCATGGGTCGTACCGTCGTGCTCACGGGTCGTACCGTCGTGCTCATGGGTCGTACCGTCGTGTTCACGGGTCGTACCGTCGTGTTCACAAGTCGTACCGTCGTGCTCACGGGTTGTACCGTCGTGTTCACAGGTCGTACCGTCGTGCTCATGGGTCGTACCGTCGTGTTCACAAGTCGTACCGTCGTGCTCACAGGTCGTACCGTCGTGCTCACGGGTCGTACCACCTTGCTCATATTGTTGAGACATTTTGTCTACTGTGTGTAGCACATTCCTGCCTTACAGTTCAATACATACTGTTTGTATTCACTGTGGTTCCTCGTCACTTCCAAGTGAGGCTGTGCGGAATACCAGATCGAAATGAAAGTATAAACACTTGGTAGTTGGTGCCCTTCCAAAGTGAACACACACACACACACACACTGCCTTGAATGGTCCCTACAGTATTGTTGTTGAAGTCTGCGTTACAGTTTTAGTAAGGATTTGGTGTAATTACCCAGTGTGTGTGTGTGTGTGTGTGTGTGTGTGTACAGGAGTAAAAACATGGAGCATTTATACAAGATTAAGAAGACAGGGCAACGTGTGTAAAACTCCTTCACTGTGAAACCAAAATAGTAACCTTAGAGTTATTTTTAACACCCGGGGAAACAAAAACAAAAAAAAAAAAATCGACTGATGGTAATTATAACTGGTCGCTGACGGCCTCTACCGACCCAGGCAGTCGATAGGCCTAAAGCCCGCCCATGTAACCGACCAGCCAACAACAGTCGGCATCACTGTCAATGGGAGATTAATTTAGCCGGTTTTATCATTCGCCAGTGAGGGGGGGGGGGGGGGTAATTCACTGCAAGCAGGTGTGTCCAATGACGGGAACGGCCGTTACTACCTGCCTGGTTAATTGCTCCAGTTGGGTTAGTCACACAACCCAGCCAGAGACGTGTAACATTCGATTCGAACTTCGCCACTCACCAATCTCGCGACCCGAATGCATCAGCTACGACATCAGATTCAAGAACGAAATCGTGATAACGCTGGCTGGACGTCGAGGAGACGATTCCCAGCGAATAACTTCACAAGAGATACTTCACTTAGTATTTCCTGACGGGAGAGGCATGTGTGTGTGTGTGTGTGTGTGTGTGTGTGTGTGGACGCGCGGGCGACTCGGGAAATACCTAGTGCTAACGGCCGGGTTTAAATTTTTCCCACAGCCACCACACAACGGGTCATGCCACCTCATAAACCCGTGCCGAACGAGCCCAATTACGTGCTAAAGACAACAGTCTTGTTCTCCACGCGGAGTTTCTAACACTACTTCAATTACAAGCTACATTGATAACATCATCAGGGAAACACTCTCTCGTGACCATACCCACACCGGGTGTTTAAGTGGAATTTTCCATGACAATGACAGACCAAGCGAGAGAACATATCAAGCATATTAATGCCGACGTAATAGCATTACTGAAGATAAATACGGCAATAAATATATTTTACCGTCTCCCCACCTGGTGTACAACACCAACATTATGCAGAAAACGGACATCAAAAATAATATCATTTTCCTTTATTGTACTGAAAGTTTTTATGGCAACGATGTCCCTTACTTCACTGGTGACAACAAACGCATGATCTTGTACGTCATGCAGTAAAAATTGTATATAATACAGTAAATCTCGGAGATTAAACTGGCCAAATGACACTCCCAATAACAGAGCAATCTGAATCTTCCCGTTGACTGCCGCTACACCAACACCATAATTCTATATGTGGAGTCGCCATCTTGTGCAGCTTCGTGCTCACGCTTGTCGACCAAACATACGAATCCATCTCACCAGTGAACATCAGTGGTTTTAGTTTAATTAGTTGGGGAAGGAAAGTTTATAACGGAAGTTTCTAGGCTTTCCAGAGAGAGAGAGAGAGAGAGAGAGAGAGAGAGAGAGAGAGAGAAACTGAAAGTCGCCTGGCCTGTCTTGTTTATCCCGTCTTACAAATACGTACCCGGCGAACTGTAATGAAAACAGAGAAAAGGAAAAATCACAACGGTCCTCCACCTAGGCCAATCTCGAAGAATTGGAGGAGATTGGGGGCTAACTGAAGCGTGTTCACATGTGCTTTTTGTCTGATGTTTCTGGTGTCAGTCATGAACAATTCTGCCATGCAACCAATCACTCAGCGTCCCTTAGACAAAACACCTACCTAGTCAAGCCAACACTCTACCAACCAGGTCGTCAAATAACCAAACAAGCAATGACCAGTGACATTGCTATGACCCCAACCTGTCACTGGGCACACAGCTGAACCCCTAAGCATGACGGTACGACCCTCGAACATGACGGACGAGCTTCTAGCATGACGGTACGACCTCGAACACGACGGCACGACCCTCGAACACGACGGACGAGCTTCTAGCATGACGGTACGACCCTAGAGCACGACGGTACGACCCGTGTGTAGGACAAATCCTTGCCTTTGACCACACCCTTACGAGCCAGGTCAAATATCATGCCATAATACTCAGGGTTCGTACCGCCG
Organism: Panulirus versicolor; assembly: GCA_032361705.1. NCBI lineage: Eukaryota > Metazoa > Arthropoda > Malacostraca > Decapoda > Palinuridae > Panulirus > Panulirus versicolor. The sequence goes on along the minus strand of JAUUDZ010228890.1, from coordinate 10,119 downwards.
AGTTTAAGCCATCAAAGTCAGTTATAAAACCTCACAATACAACAGAAAAACAACAACAACAATTCAGCTACACGCACCCCGCAGTAGAGCAAGTCTTTGTCACTGACCCGACAACAAAATCACCCAGCTAGTGAGAGCATAAACCACAATTAGTCCATTCTACTATTTCATTTAAAATCTTGATCATGTAGATATACACAGGAAAAGCATTTCAATGACAGCATGCGTGGGAGGTACAGTACAAGTCCAGGGGTTAGGTGGAGGCAAGTCCAGAGCGTACAGTGGGTACAATACAATGGACAAGGGAGGGTGACAGGTGGGCCCAATTCAGCCCAGAGACCCAGAGCGCGCTCTTCCCGACTGAAGAGGAAGAGGAGGAGGAGGGAAGTGTTGGGTATATCAGGTACGTGATACATAACCACACGATACGAATTGATACTGACGGTAACATACGTAACAAAAAATATCATTCATGTCATTTATATAATACGAGTTGAGATGATACAGGACAAACATGTCAAGTGACTCGTATGGGTACGAATACAGACATTATACTGAGGGAGACAAAAACATCACATTACATTATACGCTGTACAAGTGACATAATTTGGGAAATTAATTTTATAAACAAACGCTGCATAGACGCCAAGAACCAGTATGTATTTAGAATAGGACACACTGTAAAGTCAATGTATTAAACAGTTGTTAACACTGACAGCAACACAAAGGTCACAGCAGGCATGTCATGCAGTTCCAAAATGTTCCTGCACTGAGATGGGTTACATCAAACACTGTGCAGCTCAGAGCCTGCAAATTCTGGGTGCAGTGTCATAATGTCTTCATGTCTATTGCTTCTCAGTCACCTGGTCAGCAAAGCTGTCGAGACTATAGGCCCTGAGGTCTAAAATCAGTGATACTGGGGCACTCTCTAATATATTGTCTTATCTTTGTGGCCGTCAGGTACCAGAAGAGTCGGCACTACCTCACCACAAACCAGTTACGGAGGCATTCAAGCAATAAGTTACGTGATGAAACAGTAAATGCTGACAGTATAAGAAAGTTTTAATAGCTGTACGATTATAAAAAAGACAAAAAAAATGGGAGTGCGGGCTGCAAGTGTAAACCTTCCCCCATCCCACCCCCAAATGAACTCTACAAATGGGTAGAGTGCAAACTGGTAATTACACAAGTAACAAGTCACATAACCAATGAGTCAGTCACTCATCCATACATATGACTACCAGACACGACCAACCAACTAATCAGTTTTACGTAAATCATCCATAAGCACAATAGGTCAACCATGGACGTCACTCACCTATATTACACCTGACTACCGGTAACCGAACACCTAACCAGTCAACCACACTATCATATAACCCAACACAACGAAGCACACCATACATGTAAGTCAATCTAACTGTCCGACACAAAAGCATTCAATCAGTCAACCAAGCATGTAACAGGAGCAGCCAACCAACCAACCCAACCAGTCAGCCCCACAACACATGCTCTACCCCGGACCATCCAATCAGGTTGTCATCAATTCCACCAAGGCAGCGCGACAGGGCAGGCAGCGTCGTGCTCCTGGTTCACCTGCCTCAAGATACACATAAACCATCCACATACTCCCTCACAACCTCCCACCATATTCACAAAACCCAACTTGAGCGCAAGGTTAAGACCCTCCGAATACTCCCCTAATACCCTTCATAATGACCTGGCCTCGCTATAGTGACAAGGGCCGGCCGTAATACCGAGGTCTCACAGCGAGGCGGGCGGGTATGCGTGGCGTCCTGGTACAGCCTCGTTCTAGCCTAATGCGATCAATAATTGGGGGGAAAAGTTATAAGGTGGGGCCGTGTTATGTATTTCCCAGGGTCTGGGAGGTTGAGTCAATGTCTGACATACCCGCCAGCTGTAGCCCTCTGCTGTAATCTACCAGACACCCGACTAGACTGAGAATGTGTAAATAAATATGATTTATCATCGCCCTGGGCTAAACCTGCCGACGCGATCGCGAACACTTTACATCTGAACCCATTATTGTAGGAATAACAAGTGCATCAATATCCACTTACCTGCATCATGCATGGCAGTTTCCCCAACGTCAATAATCGATATGAGGTGTGCCATGGGGTTTAAAGGATCGTTTTAAATATCCGAGAACATAAAAACCTGCAGACCAGTATAAAACTGACGGGTTTACGAGGGTGGTGAACCCACACCCCAATTAATCGATATCCACTGTACCTACAACGTCCACGACACTTGATAATAACGCTATCATTATAAAACAAAAGCTTTACCAAGGTTTCATTAAGTAATTATGAATTTCCCAATTTACTTGTGTGGAGGCGAATCAAGCGGCCACTGTATCATCAGTAATGTGTGTAGTTTACACCTCAAGTTTTCTTGAAATGTGAAAAACGCATAGACTTCTGCACTACCATAATGTCGGGAATATTCAAATACTTGGAGTCTGACCGTAAGGGAAAGGATGATTTGGTTTCGGTCGTTTACATAACGGAGTCAGGCAAGTGTACTAGTTTGTGTGATAATGGCTATAGAAAACGGGCATCTTACCTTCACAGTGAGGCGGAAGAAAGTGGGAAGCAACGAGCGATACACAGAAGAGGAGAGGCGGGATGGAAGGGAGATAGAAAGATAGAAAGAGAGGGAAGGAAGGAGAATGTTGCAGAATATGAGATGGACAGCGACCATCACCAGTGACTATCTACGTTAAGTATTTTACGATCCTTAAAACATTTCAAGACGAAAATAAACACTGAGGTCTGATTCACCATTGGGAAACACCTGAAAATAGAAAAAAATATGCACTCTACCTAAATATTCAAAGACACATAATAAGTAACGTAGCTGACGTTTCATACATAGTAAAAATACGTCCTTAACCCTAAGGTGGCTATAACCTTGGCGGTGGTGTTGGGGCGTCGTGTGTTAAGTTTCGGAGGTGCGCGCCACCAGCAAAGAATATACCATTTTAGAACATACATTTGGCTATAAAGGGGAAGGGAACGACGCATGCAGCCGCAGTCACAGGGAAAATAATGTGGCCCGAACGGCACCATTGTCTTAGTGCTGGGCTGGGGTGTTAGGGCCCAGGAACACCTGAAATGACCGGACCACCCATTACCCAGGCTACGTTAAGCCAAATTGGACGTGTGTGCCTCCTTAATGACCTTACCAGGTGATAGCCACAACTAACCTACCTTTGGCTCGCCAGAACAATGGGAGGACCATGCCAGCGTCGGCAGTAATGGTGGGAGGTGCAGGTCGGGGGAAATGCTCACCTTCTTACGCTACCTTATCCTAACAGTATCAGGCCGGGCGCACGAACTGATCATACACCAAGAGAAACATGTACATAGACGATGAAACTGTCGATAAAGCAGCACGCATCAGCGGAACAAGCAAAGGGGAAACTCTGGAGAGTCATACACGTCAGAAAATGGCGAAGGTGTCTCGGGGGAAAATATCTGGCCAACCCGCGGTGGAAGACGGAAAAAGTACAGTCTTATCCAACTACCGCTAGCAACACCGCCAGTAGTCATACTGTAAATACACCTAACAGCTGTAGATGACTGGTATACCTAGGCTAACTCCTGTGGTAAAATATGACGATAATGAAAGTATAACATGAGAGAGGATGTTGAGGCAGGGAGGCCACCGAGGGTTATGTAGGGCGATGGTCTGGTAAGGACGCGACGGGCCACCACGAGGACCGTACCTCCTCCCGCCCGGCATAAAGGAAAGGAAAAGCAAGTCGGCGGCCGTCCGGCCATTGTACACCTAATATATGTTTAATTGTGAACACCACACTGCTTTTAATCCCCGGGGCTCAGTCTGCCTCACGTTACCACAGAAAGCTTGAGTCCTTCCTGATGCATCGGTCAATACCAGCAACAAACGGTTAATAAACATTGGATAAAAGTGGTGGAAATATATTTTTCCCCTGGCCAACCTCGTTTACTGGACAGTAACCTCTTTCTCTCGAACACAAATTCACTTCTCCTGACCCAAATGACCACAGGGGATGTTCATTACTACTGTAATTGCGATACAGTTATGAAAACGTTACATTAGAAGGTTGTCGTGTGTGGATCAATCTAGCTCCTTGTCTGAGGAAGTGGCTTCCCCCTTGCATACGCTCACGTCTCCTCCCGGCCCCTGCTGCTGCTGGACCCCCTTCAGACCGGCAACCACGCACCTCCCACCCCTTATTGTCTAAGTTCAGAGACACGCACCGTGTCCTCCTCATACTTCTGCTGCCTCTCCTTCTCTTCATGTACCAAAACTTCGCTCGATAACTTTCGTTCACTTTTATTTTCGCACAGTCCAAAATACACAGAATCATCGCTCTTGTATTTTCACTGACACAATTCTTCCTCTGTCTTTTTTAATACTTCCACATTTGCTCTTACATCACTGTTGCCCTTCTGACAGACAAACATTCACTCCACTATACCCTAATAGTGCACCATATTCCCCCTTGCTTCAGCCCGTCCAAACTTACAACACAGAGCCTCTCACTCTGTACCACAACCCGAGTCACTCCCTAACTCACACGTTCGAACATCGCTCACTAAACCCAATCCATCTCTCTCTCCCACCGTCACACTCCCAAACTCACGCGCTTACCCCGCACTCTCACAATGTTCTCCCGGCCTCCGAGGCTTCGTATTAATACAATTCAGTGGGTCGTTCATTCCATTCTCGTTTCTAGTAGTCCGTACGACGATCGTATCTGATTAACGTTACAACACTAAACCCGGCATCTAACTAAAGGATATACACTTTAATACCTAACTTTTCCGATAAAACCCGTAGGCAACTGGCGTCCCCACTGGCTGCCAGGGCATAAGGGGAGTGTTGGCGTGGTAGGTCCGATACAGGTGACGTCTGCACGGCGCATGACAAGAACAGATGAGTTTGGTGTATAAACAGGGGTCTTGCGTGGCTCTGCTTCTGGGTATGCCGCGTCATTCCCCCCCACCATATTATATATTACTCTCTCGAGCACGATGGTACGAGCACTTGAGCACGACGCATACGACCCTTGAGCACGATGTTCCAAATCCAACGGCACGACCCTTGAACACAACGGCGCGTTCCTAGAGCACGACGTTACGTACCTTGAACACGTTACGATCTTTATACATGACCGACCGTACGACCCTCGAGCACGAAGGGACCAACTTATGACGTGATGGCCTGGCCTGATCATACCCAGGGATCGTTCCGCCTGGCACAAAGGTGTACTGTACTGTCATGAGCTAACTACCACACACAACGTAAATCCACCGACCAAATATAATCACCGTACACAGACACAGACACACACACGAGTGTGGGGGCCCCACGAGTGCAAAACTCCCCCCCCCCCCCATTCCATTACAGACAGGTAATTACATACACACAAGAACCACATATACATTCTAGGAGGCCATCCATGATCATGTTGACACAGTAAAGTTTTTACAGGTCAGATGAGACTCGTAAACTTAAAGGTCATAGCAAGGAAGGAGGCAAGAGAAGTGTACAAGGAGGAACGTGTGGAACATTTCAACAACAGAGAATGGATACGTGGAACGAACCAAGCTAAGAGGAGCTAAATGTGGCCAGCAGAGGAAATTTGAAGTATGAGAAGGAAATGCAACGATGACAGGCGAGGCCCCACGAGTGTAAAACTCTCTCACCATATGTAATAACTGAACACACACACACACACACACACACAAACAGACAGGAGTAACGACATGGTACATATATACAAGGTTAAGGGAACAAGGGTAAAAAGTCTAACACAAACAGTAATTACACACATGACGTCATCTCTTCCTGTACTTGCACCACTTTCTCGTCTCATTTTCACACGATCGCAAAATGTCACTATCATTATCTTGGATTTATGAACAGGAGACGCTAGAGACACATAAACATATGAACACTGATAATATCAGGTACATCTTGGAGGAAAAAAACTGTTAGAAAACGCAAGTAATCACTTCTACCCAGATCTGGGCCACAGAAAACGAAATGGCGGTACCAAACTGACATTTTATAATGATGACATCATCCGGTAACAACTCCCTCGCGTTAAAGCTTTACAATAATGACCGAAAATGATCAAAGTAATGAAACTGCAATGAGATTTCTTAATTCTCTTCAAATGAGACAAACAGCATTTCGTTCCAAGACGATCAAAACATCCAATCTTCTTCATCTCCATGACAAGGAATCTCCTCTCCTCCTACAAGTCATATCTTTGTACTACATCTGCAGCCTACTTCTGTGAACCGCTCTAGTCCATATATGTAAAGGGACACAGACCCAACCAGTTATAGATGCCCCACGCTCAGTGCTGGGGATATAAATAATGGTGTCAACCAACCAACCTGAACTGCACGTCACATCTACACAGTTCAGGGTGTCTATTCTGAGGTATCACACACAATCACCATATTACCCTCCGTTTTCTGCTAATCGAACAACTTGTTTGCCTCTTTTTTCTCTCTCTCTCACTATCCAAACAGCCTGTTACCTTCCGTTTTCAATTAACCAGCCAAATACCTTTGCCTCCGTCTTCTACTATCCAACTAACCTGTTAGCCTCCGTTTGCCACTGTCCAACCAATCTGCTACCCTCCGTTTTCTGTTACATAACCTGAACGTTTGCCTCCGTTTTCTACTACACAAAGGGTGAGTTTGCCTTCGTTTTCTACGACCCACCCAACACGTTACCCTTCGTTTCATGTTAAAAAATCAACTATTTAGTCTCCGTCTTCTAATATCCAGCCTAGTCGTTACCTTCCCTTTTCTACTACCCAACTAAACTGCTAGCCTCCGTTTTCTATTATCCAACCAACTGGTCAACATCCATTACATTTATCATACAACTTCAATTTTCAACGGTCCAGCAATCTTTTTGACTTTTGTTTTAGCCACCCAACCGACTCGTGAGACTGTTTTCTGTACTGCCCAACCAAACTCTGACTCCTTTTCCTTCGACCCAGTCAACCTGTTCACCTCCGTTTTCTAATACCAAACCAACTCCTTGCTTCCGTTTTCTATTACCCATCCACCTTGTTAACTTCCGTGTTCTACTATCCAACCAACCTGTTATGCCTCCGTTTTCTGCTCTCTAACCAATTTGTCCAACCCCGTTTTCTGATGAAACTGTAAATTTCTTCAAATTGTGAGATCTTCAACGACTCTTTGCCTTGAGGCTGACTTTTCCACGCCTCGTGAAAATTCATTTTCATTTTTTTCATTTTACACTTTTCGTTTAGTAGGTCTTATATACGTGAATAACAGGACATGCACATTTCTTAAAAGACATCGAGTCGCGCCTCCACCACAACCCTTCGGTCTCCAAGTATGACGGCATGACCCTACAACATGACCCTTGGGCACGACGATACGACCCTGAGATATAAGAGTATCATCATCACACCCAAGGATATCAACGTTGTGTTCTGGAGATTGTTCTATCCTGCTCCAGGGTTTAAAACGACGCCCGGACTGAAGTCATAATACTTTAAACAAAATATATAACTTTCTTTTTCCTGATTATCTAGACTCTGAATGACTTTAACATCTCTCCAGCAACGAGAGCATTGGCTTTACAGTTTAAGATTCGCACTGACGCGGGACTTGTATTCAGTGAAATTTAACTATTTTCTATCATTATCATTATAGTGATTTACGATGAATTGAATGAAAATATAATGTAAAAGTTATCATTTGAAATTTTGTCCACGGTGATCTTGAAGATGATATCAATAGTTCCAACGATAAGGAAATGTATGTTATGGTACGTTTTCTGTCAACACACTCGTTTTCTCTGACACACCTACCATTATCTCTCAAATGAAGTCTTCCTCATCCCGTCTTTTATCACTTTTTTAGTTTTATGGTTCATCATCAACTGCCATGAGCTCAGATCATTATCTCTATTATCAGACGCTTATCTTCCAATCTTATGTTAAAATCTATACTATTGTTAGATTCAATAATACATAAATAAATCACAGCCTTTTTTTTTATTTTGTTTGACCTCCAACAATATTCTTCAACAACACTCTTTCGCCATCAATCTTTCTCTCCTTTCCACCACTCCCACTTACCAAAACCATCACCACCACAACTCCCCAACAGTATACCTTATCATCACCACCAACAAATTCTCCCACAATGCTTCTTACCACATCGCTACCACACATTGCTTCTCCTACAAGACACTCTTCCATCACCATCAAAACTTGTTTCTCCAACACTGCATCCTTCCATCACCACCAAAACTTGTTTCTCCAACACTGCATCCTTCCATCACCACCAAAACTTGTTTCTCCAACAACGCATCTCTCCAATCACAACACCAACCGATGCCATGTCCCCGGCCGTCTGCATGCCAAGCAAAATGAGAGTTGGAGGAAAGAGATGTTTTTCCCAGCTCGATATGTCTGATTCCTTGTCTAAATGTAGACGGACAAACTGCACAACGACACTGGCGGCGTAAAATGGATTAGACTCTTAGACGTGGATACATTGAAAATATATGGAGACACTTCAAGAATGCAATACTTCTCCATGACAAGAGTCAGCGTCCCAAGACAAGTTAAAAATAAAAGGGTGCAGCGTTGAGGAAGGAGCCAGGCTCGATGTCTCAAGATATTAATGAACTATTCAAGCGTCCAAGAAAACTCTGTAGGTATCGAAATCATGTGGGGAGCAACAGGACGATGGACTGTACATGACATTACAAAGATGATGCAGGAGGAAAATCAGGACATGTAATAAAGATGTTGAGAAAAAAATTTCAGACAACTTGAAGAAAAGCTTTTAACAGTTCTATAAATACTTAAAGAAAAATTAAATTGGTTTATCATATACCGCAAAATGGTATGTTAACTTGCAAAGAATAAAGAGATGGCTTCCCTTCTAAGTGCTTACTACCGATAATTCTTCAGCTATACCACAAGGTCAAAGTGCACTTGTACAAACCAGGGGTGAAATATTCGACATAGACATATCAAGTGCCATGTAATTCATGATCTAGAATAACGATATCTGAACAAGTTGTCTGGTCCTGACGATACCTCGCCGAAGGATACGATCATTCCTCACAAGGTCCTGCCAGCCTCATGCCGAATATACTGCTCAATTCTCGTCATCAAACTTGTTCAAAGATGACGAAATACTGGAACGAATTCATACGAGAACCAAACTAATTCCGTCACTCAGAAATAAGCCTTATGAAAGAAAGACTCGGCGGGTCTTCAATCATCTTAAAAATAAGACTTAATAAGACTTTTCATAACACTGAATAATTTCAAGATAAGAATATTTCTCAAAATACAACAGTATGAAATGAAAAGGTGAGACGTAACAACATCGTAGGCCAAAGTTTTCTTTTTCTCCGCCGAAGAGTTGTTAACCGCTGAAGTAAATACAAAGACTATCAACACTTTCGATTCAGTTACTTCAGCGATATCTGTCATCAGTATAGCCTCATGAATTAACGTACCACCCTCTACCTTTTCTCTTTCCGAGTCCAGCTTCAGCGAGGTCATTTCTATCGGCAGCAGGACACTTTTTTCCCCGAGACCACTTTCCTACAGAACTCCCATGGCAGAATACATCCTCCATATCAAATGGAGTTTCTTGTAAGCTTCTCTCCCCAACCCCTTATGGCAGTTGAACCGGAGGGAGAGGTGGGTTGAGGAGGTACCTTTTGTTCTACAATCCTGTTGCCACCACCACTTGGAAAAACACTGCAGATAACCTCGTCATCAGATGTCCAGTAATCTATCATTCCCTTGTATCTCAGCAGAGCCGCCCTCCTTCCCCCGCCTCAGCAGGGGCGCTCTCAGCCCTCCTCCTCCCCCAGCTGTTGGCGGTGCAAGATGTCAATACATGGCGGGTGTTGGTGACGCTCTGCCCTCCCTCCACCCCCCCCCCCCCGCACGGCTTACTCCCACCCACCCATCACGACCGACCGCCCCCGAACACACACACACACACACCAAACCCTCTATGTACCTACCAACCACTCATTTCCCACACACCGGGGTATAATCTACAAACAACTAGCATC
>JAUUDZ010228780.1:0-17381 GCA_032361705.1 Panulirus versicolor | reverse complement strand
AATGGTAAGACTCACCAGAGACATATTCGGCAATATGTTAAGATCCATCAGGCATACGTATTCGACAGTACAGTAAGATCAACAAGAAAGACATATTCGGCAATATTGTAAGATACATATTCGACAGAATGTTAAAATCCATTTGAGGCACTCTACAGTATGGTATGATCCACCAAAGAGACATATTCGACAGTATGGTAAGACGCACCAAAGAGATATTCGACAATATAGTAGCTCCATCAGAGACACATTCGACAGTAAGCTGATATCAGCTAGAGAGACATACTCGACAGTATGGTACGATCCACCAGAGATATTCCAGACAATGATAAGGTCCTCCAGACATATTCGACAGTATGGTATGATCCACAAGAGAGATATATTCGACATTATGGTAAGATCCACGAAAGAGATATATTCGACATTATGGTATGATCCACGAGAAACATTCGACAGTATGTTAAGATCCAGCAGAGACATACTCGACAGAATTGTACGATCCCCAGAGAGACATATTCGAAAGTATGGTATGATCACCAGAGATATATTCGACAGTATGTTAAGATCTGGCAGAGATATATTCGAAAGTATGTTAAGATCCACCGGAGAGACATATTCGACATTATGGTAAGATCCACCAAAGAGATATACTTGACAGTATGGTATGATCCTCAAGAGTGACATAATCGACAGAATGGTATGATCAACCAGAGACATATTCCACAGCATGGTAAGAAACACTAGAAAGACCTTGTCGACAGAATGGTGAGATTCACCAGAGAGACATATTTGACTGTATGGTATGATCCAACAAAGACCCATATTCGACGGTAGGGTAAGATCCATCAGAGAGATAATCGCCAGTATGGCATGATCCACTGGAGAGATATATTCGACAGGATGGTAAAATCTAACAGAGAGACATAATCGACAATATGGTATGATCCACCAGAAAGACATATTCAACAGTAGGGTAAGATCCAAAGGAGACATATTCGGCATTATGGTAAGATCCACCAGAGAGAAATATTCGACAGCGTGGTATGATCTACTAGAGACATATTAGACAATATTGCATGATCCACCAGAGCCATACTCGACAGTATAATAACATCCATGAGACACATACTCGACAGTATGGTAAGATCCACCAGACATATTCGACTGTATGGTACAATAAACCAGAGAGGTATATTCGACTGTATGGTATGATCCATTAGAGGCATATTCGACAGTATGGTACAATCCACCAGAGACACCTATTCGACAGAATGGTAAGATTCACCAGAGACACACATTCGAATGTATAGTAAAATCCACCACAGAGAAACGTTCCACAGTATAGGAAGATCCACCAAAGAGATATACTCGACAGTATGGTATGATCCACCATAAACCTATTAGACAGCATGATATGATCCACCAGAGCCATATTCGAGAGTATGGTAAGAACCACCAGAGAGACATGTTCGACAGTATGGTAAGATCTCCCAAAGAGACATATTCGACAGTATATTATCAATCAGAGGGATATTCGACAGTGTTAAGATCCATCAGAGAGATATTCGATAGCAAGGTATGATCCACCAGAGAGACATAGTCGACAGTATGGAATGATCCAACAGAGATACATAATCGACAGCATGGTATGATACACCAGATAGATATTAGACTGTATGTTAAGATCCACTAGAGAAACATATTCGAAAGCATGGTAAGATCCACCAGAGAGACATTCAACAGTGTGGTGTGAACCACCAGTGATATATTTGATAGTATGTTAAGATTTACCAGAGAGACATATTCGGCAGTATGGTATGACCCTCCACAGAAATATTCGACAGTATGGCAAGATCCAGCAAAGACACATGCGACAGTATGGTAAGATCCACGAGAGACATATTCGATAGTATAGTATCATCCACCAAAGACATATTCGACAGTATGGCTTGATCCACGAGAGCAATATTCGACAGTATGATAATATCAACCAGAGGGACATATTTGACAGTATGGTAATATGGTTAGTTTGGTGATATGGTAGTATGGCAATATGGTAGTATGGTTATATACACCTGAGATAAATACTCGACAGTATGATAAGATTTACCAGAGGCATATTTGACAGGATGGTAAGATCAGAGAGACATGCTAAACAGTGTGGTAAGATCCACCCGCGGGACATTTTCGATATCATGGTAAGCTCCACCAGAGAGACATACTCGGTAGTATGGTATGATCCACCAGATATATTCGACAGTGTGGTATGATCCACCAGAGACCCACATTTGACAGTACCGAAAAATCCACTAGAAAGACATATTCGGCAGTATTGTAATATCCGCCAGAGAGACGTATTCAACAGTATGGTATGATCCACAAGAGAGACATATTCGAAGTATGGTAGGATCCAACAGAGAGACATAATCGACAGTATGGTAACGTCCATCAGAGACATATTTGTCAGTATGGTAAGATCCACCAGAGACATATTCGACAGCATGGTAAGATCAACCAGAGAGACATATTCGGCAGTATTTTATGATTTCCCAGAGACATTTTCGACAGTATGGTAATATCCACCAGAAACGCTTATTCTCCAGTATTGTAAGATCTAAGAGAAAGACGTATTCGACAGCATGGTAAGATACACCACAGAGACATATTCGATAGTATGTTAAGACCCACCAGAGAGACATACTTTACAGCATGGTATGATCCACCAGAGAGACATATTCGACAGTATAGTAAGATCCACTAGAGTGATATATTCGACAGTATTGTATGATCCACCAGAGAGATCTTCGACAGCATGGTAAGATCAACCAGAGAAACATATCCGACAGTATGGTAAGATCCACGAAAGACATACTCGAGTATTTGGTAAGGACCTCCAGAAAAAGATATTCGACAGTATGTTAAGATCCTCCAGAGAGACATATTTGACTGTAATGTGTGACCCACCAGAAAGAAATATTCGACAGTAAGATAAGATCTACCAGAGAGACATATTAGACAGTATGGTATGATCCACTAGATAGATATTCGACAGATTGTTAAGATCCACCAAAGACATATTCGACAGTATAGTAGGATCCACCAGAGAAACATTCACCATTGTGGTATGATCCACCAGAGAGATATTCGTCAGTATGTTAACATCCACCAGAGACATATTCGACAGTATAGTATAATCCATAAGAAGGATATATTCGACAGTATGATAAGATCCACCAGATAATTATATTCGAGAGAATGGTAAGATTTACCAGAGAGACATATTCTACTGTATGGTAAAATCCACCATAGAGATACATTCGACAGTATGATAAGATCCACCAGAGAAACACATTCAACAGTATGGTATGATTCACAAATGACTAATTCGACAGAATGGCATGATCCACCAGAGAGACATGTTCAACAGTAGGGTAACGTCCACCAGATAGAAATATTCGACAGTATAAGCTTCACCAGAGACATATTCGACAGTATGGTAAGATCCATCAGAGACATACTAAACACTGTGGTAAGATCCACCACAGAGACATACTCGACAGTATAGTAAAGTCCACCGGAGAGAGTTACTCGACAGCATGGCAGGATCCATCAGGAGGATAATTTCGGCAGTAAGGAAAGGCCCACCAGAGAGACATATCCGACAGTATGGTAAGATCCACTAGAGAGACAAATTTAATAGTATGGTAAGATCCACCACAGAGACATAATCGGTGGAATGTTATGATCCACCAGAGACATATTCGACAGTATGGTAATATCCATCAGTCATATATTGGATAGTATGGTAAGATCCACCAAAAAGACGTAATCGGCAGCGTTGTAATATCCACCAGAGACACGCATTCGACAGTATGGTATGATCCACCAGAGAGACATATTCGACAGTATGGTAGGATCCACCAGAGATTCATATTCGACATTATAGTAAGATCCTTCCGAAAGACATACTAGACAGTATATCAAAATCCACCAGGAACATATTCGACAGTATTGTATGATTCACAAGAGAGACATATTTGACAGTATGGTAAGATTCAAAAGAAAGAAATTCGACAGTATGGCATAATGCTCCAGACATATTCGACAGTATGATAAGATCCTCCAGAGAGACATATTCGCCAGTATGGTATGATCCATCAGAGACATATTCGACAGTATGGAAAGATCCCCAAAGAGATATATTCGACAGTATGGTATGAACCTCCAGAGACATTTTCGACACTATGTTAAGATCCTCCAGAGAGACATACTAGACAGTATGGTATGATCCACCAGAAAGACATATTTGACAGTATAGTGAGGTCCACCAAAAAGAAATATTTGACAGTAAGGTAAGATCCACCAGAAATATATTCGACAGCAGGGTATGATCCACCACAGGAGACATTCGTTAGTATGGTAAGATCAACCAGAAACATATTCGACATCATGGTAAGATCCCCAGAGAGATATTTTCGACAGTATTGTAAGATCCACTAAAGACATATTTGACAATGTGATGAGATCCACCAGAGAGAGGTATTCCACAGTATGTTAAGATCCACCAGAAAGACATATTAGCTAGTATTGCAAGATCTACGAGAGAGACTTATTCGACAGTATGGAAAGATCCACTAAAGAGGCATATTCGATAGCATGGTAAGATCCACCAGAGAGACATTCGACAGTATGGTATGATCCACAAGAGACGTTTTTGGGAGTATGGTAAGATCCACCAGCGAGAGGTATTCGACATTAGGTTAAGATCCACCAAAGAGACATACTCAACAAAATGATGTTATCCACTAGAGAGATATTCTACAGTATGTTAAGATCCACCAGAAAGACATGCTCGACTGTATGATATGATCCACCAGAGATATTCGACATTAAGTTAAGATCCACCAGAAACAAATTCGGCAGTATGGTATGATCCACCAGAGACATTCGACAATATGGTAAGATCCACCAGAGAGACATATGCAGCAGTATGGTAAGATCCACCAGAGAGAAATATTCGATAGCATAATATTCACCAAAGAGAAATATTCGACAGGACGGTAAGATCCATCAGACACATATACTAAACAGTGTGGTAAGATCCACCCAAGAGACATATTCGACAGTATGGTGTGCTCCAACAGAGAGATACACACGACAGTATAGTAAGATTCATAAGAAAGACATTCGACAGTATTGTATAATGAAACATACATATTCGACAGTATGATAAGATCATCCAGAGAGACATATTCGCCATTATAGTATGATCCACCAGAGACATATTCGACAGTTTGGAAAGATCCAACGGAGAGACATATTCGATTGTAAGGTATGAACCTCCAAAGACATATTCGACACATTATTAAGATGTTCCAGAGAGACATACTTGACAGTATGGTATGATCCACCAGAAAGACATATTCGATAGTATGGTGAGATTCACAAAAAGATATATTCGACAGTATGGTAAGATCCACCAGAGATATATTCGACAGTAGGGTATGACCCACCAGAAGACCCATTCGTCATTATGGTAAGACTAACCAGAGACATATTCGACAGCATGGTAAGAGCCACCAGAGAGACATTTTCGACAGTATGGTAAGATCCACTAACGACATACTCGACAGTATGGTAAGATCCACCGGAGAGACGTATTCGTCAGTATGTTTAGATCCACCAGAGACATATTAGGCAGTATTGCAAGATATACCATTGAGACGTATTCGACAGTATGGTATGATACACCACAGAAACATATTTGACAGTATGGTAAGATCCACCAGAGCGAAATATTCGACAATATGGCATGATCCAACAGAGAAACATATTAGTATGGTAAGATCCACCAGCAAGACATATTCGACGGTAGGTTAAGATCCACCAGAGAGACACTCGATATTATGGTATGATCCACCAGATCGCCATTCGACATCATGCTAAGATCCACCAGAAAGACATGGTCAACAGTATGGTATGATCCACCAAAGAGATATTCGACAGTATGTGAATATCCACCAGAGATACAAATTCTACAGTACGGTAAGATCCACCAGAGAGATATATTCAACAGTGTTATGATCCACTACAGAAACGTATTTGACAGTAGGGTAAGATCCACCAGAGACATATTCGACAATACAAGATCCAGAGTGACATATTCGGGAGTATGGTATGATCCACCACAGACATATTCAGCAATATGGTAAGATCCACAAGAGACATATTTGACAGTATGATAAGATCCACCAGAGCGACATATTAGACAGTATGGTATGATTCACTACAGACTTATTCAGCAATATGTTAAGATCAATCAGAGACACTTATACGAAAGAATAGTAAGAAACACCAGAGAGACATATTCGACAGTATGGTAAGCTCCACTAGAAAGACATATTTGACAGTAGGGTAAGATCCACCAGAGACATAATCGACAGTATGGTATGATCCACCAGAGACGTATTCGACAGCTTGGTAAGATCCAACAGAGACATATTCAACATTATGGTAAAATCCACCAGAAAGACATATTCGACAGTATGGTAAGATACACCAAAGAGACATATTCGACAGTATGGCAAGACGCAACAGAGATATTCGACTCTATGGTATGATCCACCAGAGACACATTCGACAGTAAGCTAATATCCACTTGAGAGACATAATCGACAGTTTGGCATGGTCCACGAGAGAGATATTCCAGACAGTGCTAAGATCCTCCAGACATATTCGACAGCATGGTGTGATCCACAAAAGAGATATATTCGACATTATGGTAAGATCCACAAAAGAGACATATTCGACATTATAGTATGATCCACGAGAAACATTCGACAGTATGTTAAGATCCAGCAGAGAGACATACTCAACAGTATTGTATGATCCCCAGGGAGACTGATTCGAAAATAAGGAATGATCACCAGAGACATATTCGACAGTATGTTAAGATCTAGCAGAGAGACATGTTCGACGGTATGTTAAGATCCATCAGAGAGACATATAGGACAGTATGGTAAGATCCACCAAAGAGACATATTCGACAGTATTGCATGATCCGCCAGAGTGACATATTCGACAGGATGGTATGATCAACCAGAGACATATTCCACATTATGGTAAGATCTACCAGATAGATATAGTCGACAGAATGGTAAGGTTCACCAGAGAGACATATTTGACTGTATGTATGATCCACTAAAGACCCATATTCGACGGTAGGGTACGACCCACCAGAGACATAATCGACAGTATGATATGATTCACCAGAGAGATATATTCGACAGGAAGGTAAGATCTAACAGAGAGATATATTCTACGGTATGGTATGATCCACCAGAAAGGCATTCGACAGTAGGGTAAGATCCAACAGAAGCATATTCGACATCATGGTTTGAGCCACCAGAAAGATATATTCGGCAGTGTGATATGATCTACCAGAAACATATTCGACAATATTGCATGATCCACCAGAGCCATATTCGATAGTATAGTAAAATCCACGAGACGTATACGACAGTATGGTAAGATCCGCCAGAAGGACATATTCGACAGTATGATATAATCCACCAGAGATACATTTGACGGTATGGAATAATCCACTAGAGAGAGACATATTCGACAGTGTGGTAAAATCCACCAGAGACACGTATTCGACAGAATGGTAAGATTCACCAGAGACACATATTCAAATGTATGGTAAGACCCACCACAGAGAAACGTTCAATAGTATAGGAAGATCCACCAGAGAGATATACTCGACAGTATGGTATGATCCACCATAAACATATTCGACACTATGGTATGGTTCACCAGAGCCATATTCGAGAGTGTGGTAAGATCCACCAGAGAGACATATTCAAAAGTATGGTAAGATCTCCCAGAGAGACATATTCGACTGTATGATATTGTCAACCAGAGAGATATTCGACAGTATGTTAAGATCCATCAGAGGGACATTCGACAGTAAGATATGATCCACCAGAGAGACGTATTCGACAGTATGGGATGATCCAACAGAGATACATATTTGAATTATGGTATGGTCCACCAGAAAGATATTCGACTGTATATTAAGATCCACTAGAGAAACATACTCGAAAGTATGGTAAGATCCAACAGAGAGATATTCAACAGTGTGGTATGAACCCCCAGTGATATATTTGACAGTATGTTAAGATCTACCAGAGAGACATATTCGACAGTATGGTATGACCCTCCACAGAAATATTCGACAGTATGGTAAGATCCAACAGAGAGATATATGCGACAGTATAGTATCATCCACCAGAGACATTCGACTGGATGGCTTGATTCACGAGAGGAATATTCGACAGTATGGTAATATCAACCAGAGGGACATATTTGACAGTATGGAAATATGGTTAGTGTGGTAATATGGTAGTATGGTAATATGGTAGTATGGTTATATACACCTGAAATAAATACTCGACAGTATGATAAGAATCACCAGAGACATATTAAACAGGGTGGTATGATCAATCAGAAAGACATGCTAAACAGTGTGGTATGATCCACCTGCGGGACATTTTCGAGAGTATGGTAAGATCCACCAGAGAGAGCTTTTCGACAGTATGGTACGATCCACCACGGAGACATATTGAGCAATATGGTAAGGTCCACCAGAGAGAGACACATTCGATAATATTGTAAGATCCACCAGAGAGACATATTCGGTGGTATGGTATGACCAACCAGATGTATTCGGCAGTATGATATGATCCACCAGAGAGTCACATTCGACAGTATCGAAAAATCCACCAAAAATACATATTCGGCAGTATTGACATATCCACCAGAGAGACATATTCAACAGTATGGTATCATCCACATGAGGGACATATTCGACGGTATGGTAGGAACCAACAGAAAGACATAATCGACAGTATGGTGAAGTCCATCAGAGAGACATAATCGGCAGTACGTTATGATCCACAAGAGAGACATTCGTCAGTATGGTAAGATCCACCAGAGATATATTCGACAGCATGATAAAATCAACCAGAAAGACATATTCGGCAGTATTTTATGATTTCCCAGAGACATTTTCGACGGTATGGTAATATCCACCAGAAACTCATATTCTGCAGTATTGTAAGATCTAACAGAGAGACGTATTCGACAGTATGGTAAGATACACCACAGAGACATATTCGATAGTATGTTAAGACCCACCAGAGAGACATACGCTACAGCATGGTATGATCCACGTATTCGACAGTATGGTAA
The DNA here is from genome assembly GCA_032361705.1 of Panulirus versicolor. Taxonomy (NCBI): domain Eukaryota; kingdom Metazoa; phylum Arthropoda; class Malacostraca; order Decapoda; family Palinuridae; genus Panulirus; species Panulirus versicolor. The sequence goes on along the minus strand of JAUUDZ010228780.1, from coordinate 8,129 downwards.
GATCCACCAGAGAGATGTATTCGACAGTATGGTATGATCCACCAGAGACATCTTCCACAGCATGGTAATATCCACCAAAAAAACATATTCGATAGTATGGTAAGATCCACGAAAGACACATACTCGAATATATAGTAAGATCCTCTAAGGAGAGCTATTCGACAGTATGTTAAGATCCGCGAAAGAAACATATTTGACAATAATGTATGATCCACCAGAAAGATAATATTCGACAGTAGGGTAAGATCCACCAGAGTGACATACTCGACAGTACGGTAAGATCCACCAGACATATTCAACAATATGTTAAGGTCCACCAGAGAAGCATCCTCGACAGTATGTTATGATCTATCAGAGAGATTGTATTCGACAGTATGGTGTGATCCACCAGAGAAATATTCGACAGTATCTTAAGATCCACCAGAGAAACATATTCGACAGTATGGTATGATCCACCAGACATATTCGACAGTATGGTAAGACCCACCCAAGACACATATTCGACAGTATGGTAAGATCTACCAGAGAAGCATATTCGACAGTATGGTAAGATACACCAGAGTAACATATTCGACAGTTTGGCAAGATCTATCAGACACATTCGACTATATGGTATTGATCCACGAGAGAAATAATCGACAAAATGTTAAGATCCATCAGAGAGACATACTCGATAGTATGCTTTGATCCATCAGAGAGACATCTCTGACAGTATAGTATGATCCACAAGTGACATATTCGACAGTATCGTATGATCCACCAGACACATATTCCACAATATGGTAAGAGTCATCAGAGAAACATTCGACACATTGGTATGATTCACCAGAGAGACATATTCATCGGTATGGTAAGATCCACCAGAGAGACATATTCGATAATATGACTATGATCCACCAGAGACATATTCAACAGTATGTTAAGATCCACCAGAAAGACATACTCGACAGTATGCTTTGATCCATCAGAGAGACATATTCGACAGTATGGTATGATCCACGTGTGACATATTCGTTTGTGTGGTATGATCCAGTAGAGACATATTCTAAAGTATGGTAATATCCACCAGAGAGACATATTCGACATTATAGTATGATCCACCAGAGACATATTCGACAGTATGTTAAGACCCATCATATTCGACATATGGTTTGATCCACCAGACACACATATTCGACAGTATGGAAAGATTCACCAGAGACATATTCGACAGTAGGATAAGTTCCAACAGAGAGATATATTTGACAGTATGGTATGATCCACCAGAAAGACATTCATCAGTAATGTAAGATGCACCAGAGACATATTCAAGAGCTTGGTAAGATCCACCAGAGAGATATTTCGACAGTATTGGTAAAATCCACCAGAGAGACATTCTCAACTGTATGGTAAGATCCACCAGAGACGTATTTGACAGTATTATAAGATCCACCAGAAATACATATTCGGCAGAATGGTATGATTCAAAAGAGACACATTCGACAGCATGGTAAGATCCACCAGAGACATATTTGAGAGTATGGTAAGATCCACCAGAGAGACGTATTCGACAGTATAGTAAAATCCACCAGAAGACATTTTCGGCGGTAGTGTAGGATCAAAAAGACAGACGTATTCGACCGTATGGTAAAAATCACCGGAGACACATATTCGATAGTATGGTAATATCCACCACAAAGACATATTCGACAGTATGGTGTGACGCACCAAAGACATCTTTGACTATATGGCATGATCCACAAGAGACATATTCGACAGTATGGTAAGATCAACCAGAGACACATATTAAATATTATGGTACGATCTACGAGAGAGACATATTCGTCAGTATGGTAAGATCCACCAGAGAGACATATTCGACAGTATGGAATGATCCACCAGAGACATATCTGGCAGCATGGTAAGGTCCACCAGAGAATGATATTCGACTGTATGATAAAATCCTCCAAAAAGTCATATTCGTCAGTAGGGTAAGATCCATCAAAGAGACATATCCGATAGTATTGTAAGATCCACCAGACAAATTCGACAATATTTTTTGATCCACCAGAGACATATTCGACAGTATGGCATAATTCACCAGAGCTATATTCGACAGTATATTAACATCCACCTGAGAGACATATTCGATAGTATGGTATGATCCACCAGAGAGACAATTGACAGTATTTTAAGATCCACCAGAGAGGCGTATTCGACAGTAGAAGATCCACTCGAGAGACATATTCGACGGTATGGTAAGAGACACCAGAAAGACATATTCGACAGTTTGGTAAGATCCACCAGAGTGACATGTTCGACAGTGTGGCAAGATCCACCAGAAAGACATAATCGATAGTATGGTATGATCCACCAGAAACATATTCCACAGGTTGTTAAGATCCAGCAGAGAGACATACTCGACAGTATGGTATGATCCACCAGAGAGATATATTCGACAGTATGGTAAGATCCACCAGAGAGACATTCAATAGGATGGTAAGATACACCAGAGTGATGTATTCGACAGTATGGTATGATCCACCAGACATTTTCCACAGTACGGTAGCATCTACCAGAGAGACATATTCGACATAGTCGTAAGATTCACCAGAGAGACATATTCGACTATATGGAAAGATCCACCAGAGACATATTCGACAGTATGGTAAGATTTACCAGAGACATATTCGACAAAATTGTTAGATTTACCGGAGAAACATATTCGATTGTATAGTATGATTTACAACAGAGACATATTCGACAATATGGTTTTATTCACCAGAGACATATTTGATTGTATGGCACGATCCACCAGAATATTCGACAGTATGGTAAGATCCAACAGAGAGACATATTCGACATTATGGTAAGATCCACCAGAAAAATATTTTCGACTTTATGTTAAGATCTACCAGAGAGACATATTCGACAGTATGGTAAGATCCAACAGAGTAACATCTTCGATAAGTATGGTATGATCCGCCACAGACATATTCGGAAGTATGGTAAGGCCCACTGCAGACACATATTCGACAGAATGGTAAGATTCACCAGAGAGAAATATTCGACTGTGAGGTAAGATTCACCAGAGACATATTCAACCGTAGGGTAAGATCCACCAGAAAGATATATCCGACAATATGGTAAGATCCAGCAGTGACACATATTCGACAGTATGGCATGATCCACCAGAGCCATATTCGACAGTATGGTAAGATCCACCTGGGAGACATATTCGACATTATGGCAAGATCCACCAGAGAGACATATTCGATATTATGGCAAAGTTCACCAGAGAGAAATATTCAACAGTATGGTAATATCCATCAGAGAGACATACCAAACAGTATGGTAAGATCTACCAGAGAGTCATATTCGACAAAATGGTAAGATCCACCATAGACGCGTATTCGACAGTATGGTAAGAACCACCAAAGAGACATATTCGGCAGTATGGTAAGGTTCACCATAGAGACATATTCGACAGTATAGTAAGATCCACCAGAGAGACATATGCGACAATGTGGTAAGATCCACCAGAGAGACATATTCGACAGTATGGTAATATCCACGAGAGAGCCATATTCGACAGTATGGTAAGTTCCACCAGAAAGACATATTCGACAGTATGGTATGATCCACTGAGACATATTCGACAGTATGGTACGATATACCAGAGAGGCACAGCCCACAGTATGGTGAGATCCACCAGAGAGACACATTCAACAGTATGGTAAGGCCCACCATAGAGACATATTTGGCAGTATGGTTTGATCCACCAGACACATATTCGACAGTATGGTAAGATCCACCAGAGAGACGTATACGACAGTAAGGTAAGATCCACCAGGTAGACATTCGATATTTTGGTAAGATCCACCAGAGAGACATTCGACGGTATGGAATGATCCACCAAAGTTGTATTCGACAATATGGTAAGATCCACCAGAAACGTATTCGACAGTAAGGTAAGATCTACCAGATAGACATATTCAATATTTTGGTAAGATCCACCAGAGAGACATTCGACGGTATGGTATGATCCACCAAAGTTGTATTCGGCAGTATGGTATGATCCACCAGAGACATATTCGACAGTATGGTAAGATCCACCAGAGAGACATATTCGGCATTTTGGTAAGATCCACCAGAGAGAAGGTTTCGACAGTATGGTAAGATATACCAGAGAGACATTCGACACCATGGTAAGATTCACTAGAGAGACATATTCGATAGTATGGGAAGATCCACCAGAGAGATATATTCGACAGTATGGTAAGATCCACCTGAGAGACATATTCGGTTATATGGTAAGATCCACCAGAGAGGCATATTCGGCAGTATGGTAAGATCCACCAGGGTGATGTGTGAGATAGTATCGTAAGATCCACCAGAGAGATATATTCGGTAGTATGATAAGATCCACCAGAGACATATTCGGCAGTATGGTAAGATCCACCAGGGTGATGTATGAGAAAGTATGGCAAGATCCACCAGAAAGACATATTCGACAGTATGGTAAGATTCACCGGAGAGTCATATTCGAATGTATGGTAAGATCACCAGAGAGACATATTCGACACCATGGTAAGATCCACCAGACATATTCGACAGTAAGGTACGATCCACCAGAGAGACATATTTGACAATATGTTAAGATCCACCAGAGAGACATATTCGACAGTATGTTATGATCCATCAGAGACATATTCGACATTATGGTAAGATTCACCAGAGGGACATATTCGACAGTGTGGTAAGATCCACCAGAGAGACATATTTGATAGTATGGTAAAATCCACCAGAGACATATTCGACAGTATGGGAAGACCCACCAGAGAGACGTATTTGACTTTGTGGTAAGATCCACCAGAGACCTATTCGACAGTACGGTAAGATTCAACAGAGAGACATACTCGACTGTATGGTAAGATCCACCAGAGAGACATATTCAAAGTATGATAAGATCCACCAGAGAGACATGGTATGATCCACCAGAGAGAAATATTCGATAGTATGGTAAGATCCACCAGAGAAACATATTCGAAGATTTGGTAAGATCCAACAGAGAGACATATTCGATATTATGGTAAGATCCATCAGATAAATATATTCGACAGTATTATAAGATCAACCAGAGAGACATATTCGGCAGTATGGTAAGCTATGGTAAGGTAGAAAGTAATCCTCGTATGAGGAATATTTACTTATAGCTTCTTACAATGAGATTTTGCCAAAAGGCAATGAAATATAGAGTTACGGGGAACGAGTTGTATGACCTGCGTGCTGTCAAGTGTTTTGTGTAGGATGGAGAGATTTATGATCTTGGGGTCAAAACCCACAGGCCGCATGGTGTTGCAGAAGGGAAATACAACTATCTGGCCCAAAGGAGTGAAAAATGACAACCACTGAAGTATTTTCTTTCTACCTCGCCTTCGTTAATCCTCCCAATACCAGAAGGATAGCACAGCAATAAACCTCCCTGTTCGGTGACTGTCTACCACCTAGTACCTATCTAAGAGAGAGAGAGAGAGAGAGAGAGAGAGAGAGAGAGAGAGAGAGAGACTAGTTAATGAGATAGCTATATAGATAAAGATAGAAAGAGGACATATCATGTATTTTTCCTGTACGTTAGTGCCGGAACAACGTGAGGTCAGTGGCGGACTTCGACTGGCTACGTCAGATTCGTATTTACTTCCGAGAAGATCTGGACCGAACCAATATTGTTCTTACCGACGTGACCTTCCAGTACCAGAACGAGTTTGTGGGCTGTACAGAACGACTGGTCATCACACCACTGACTGACAGGTGGGTCAGCATGGCTGAGTATGAACAAGATAGTTTCATATATTAAACTTACGTATCAGTTAGGTACGAGTCGATCACTATGAAATGCTCTTGAAAATAACGATTAAGAGATTTGTCCCGTAACTCAACCACAGAAACTTTTCACAATATCTCTTTGCTTTCGCGCAGGTGTTACATCACCTTGGCCCAGGCTCTGAGCATGAGTATGGGGGCGTGTCCCACTGGCCCGGCAGGCACAGGCAAAACCGAAACCACGAAAGATATGGGTAAGACGCTGGGCAAGTACGTGGTGGTGTTCAACTGCTCCGACCAGATGGATTACCGGGGCCTGGCTAGGATATATAAGGGTGAGGACAACTGATTATTAAATAACTGGCCACAGCATCCAGGTCGCACTGTGTCCAGGTACCAGTTTCCACATTTCTCAGCACATGACTCCACAAGCTGTTCATCATTCCTATTCACTTCACTGAATATCCCACGTCGCCCAATTACACTCATGATTGCACCATTACGTACATCGCAATTAAGTCATCACTAAATCCCAGTCTCTAGCATAAGGACTGCTGACACACTCAGCTGCTCCCAAAACACTTGCTTCTCAACACCCTCCTTCTCATGGCCAGGTGCATAAGCACTCATATCTCGCAATCCAGTTTCATTTTCATTCATATCACTTTTATAGATTTCCACAATGTCATATTTGTCAGGGATGGGGTACTACGTAAGTGGAGATTACTGAAGCGTGAGGCAGGGGAAGACATTTTATTTTTACTTGGGGGATGATAGTTATAGTGTGGTTTCGGTGGTAGGAGTCTAGTACTATATATGAATAACTTCCGAGTATGTCTAGGTAGGTCGTATTCTGGGACTTTATTGGGAGGATCATTGTTTCATTGTGAGGGTGTCGAGGGTTGTGGTTCTTGAGCAGCCTGTTATTGTTCTGAATGTACTATTTGGTGTGGTTTGCGGCTTTGTTACTTATGCTTTTAAGAAGATAGGGGACCACACAGGTGAGGCACAATTTCAAGTGGGGCAAATGAATTGTTTTTATAGTATGTTGAGGGATTCTTTGTCTTGTTTAAATATCGTGCTATGTTAATGTTGTTGTGTGTTGTATGTGATGCCGAAAATGGTTGGTATTTTGTTCAGTAAGAGAGACTGTCCATATAAGGTGACCGGAGGGTCAGGGCTGTGATAAAAGAGTGATGGAAGACTTCAGTTATGGTATGTTGAGCTACATGTTGATGTTATTGTGGTGCCAGAGTGTTGTGATGCGATGGTGGTCATTAGCAAACTAAAGCATCCTCATGTTGAGGTTTGCTTAAGGTAATAAGAGGTCATATAGGAAGAGATTGAAAAGAAATGAATAAAGAAATACCTTGGAAAACTCCATTGTAGAGTTTAAGCGTTTTAGAGTGAAGTCATTGTGAGTCACTTTGGCATGGCAGCCAGCTATGAAGTTGGCCAACGACTTTTTATCATCGTTTTGGTAGGGAGTATCAAGAATTTTCTATCTCATTTGGCTTGAGGATGTGTCAAGTGATGGTATCATATGCTTTGTTGATGTTTATTGCCACTAGTAATATGCGAAAGGGGGTTCTGGTTGGCTAAATTCATCTAGGATATGTTGTGGCGTGGTAGAGTGTTTGGGTCACAAATCATGATGTGTCGGTGAGAGTGGCATGTTTTGTTTGATTCTTTTGTGAATTATTTTTTTTCACAGATTCTAGATACGGAGGACTGAAGTGATATAGGGCAGTAGGAGGAGCGGAAGCTGATTGGTTTGGAGGGATTTAGGAATGGCATCATGTAGGCAACTTTCAAGAAGTTAGGGATTTTGTTTTATAGTCAGAAACTTTTAAAAGGTTTTAGTTGCATTGCTTGGATCAGTGGGAGTAGAAAGTGGGCGGCCAGTTATTCCTGGATGGAATTTGCGTTGATTTTTCATGTTTTCCTCGTTTGAAAAATGGTTCGTGGGTGATTCTTGAGTCACATTTCACTTTTGTATTGTTCCTCTTCCACAGGTCTGGCACAGTCAGGGTCTTGGGGCTGCTTCGATGAGTTCAACCGTATTGAGCTGCCGGTACTGTCCGTTGCAGCACAACAGATCGCTGTGGTCCACACTTGCAAGAAAGAACGTCGTAAGAACTTCCAGTTCACCGATGGAGATACTATACCAATGAACCCTGAGTTCGGTATTTTCCTGACAATGGTACGTGATGTGTGTGTGTGTGTGTGTGTGTGTGTGTGTGTGTGTGCGTGTGTGTGTGTGTGTGTGTGTGTGTGAGTGTGTGTGTGTGTGTGTGTGTGTGTGTGTGTGTGTGTGTGTGTGTGTG